>OU343044.1:9445188-9475478 GCA_910593735.2 Ectemnius lituratus
TTCAAACGTAATCAGTGTTCCGTGGTCGCCGGCCGTTTGTTTCGTCGATGTCGTGTTGCGTTCATTGGAGCGAACAGGCCGAGCTTGCATTCATAATGTACTCGCTCGCTTCCTCGTCGCCGTAATGTTTCCCTCACCACTCTCGTTTCATTTTCACTCGCTGACAACTTGCTAAAGCTAAACTTCTCCACTTCATTCCAACCAGTCTATCATTTAATCGTTCGATTAACACACTTCGATACAATAATAATCATCAAAGCAAAAAAAAAATAATCATTCGTACAAGATAAAATAAATTCTCTAATGTATATTCAACTTCCAATCGGTTTGAATCAATTCGACCGAAACTTGCCAACTAGCAACTGTTCACCAGTAATTGGCTGATGTTTGCCAGGCCAATAGCATTGAAATTCCACTGAAAACAACGTCGCTCTTCTTAGTCTCTCCCGCGGGATATTGCTCGTATTTGGAAATCTCGCGGGTGTCTAATTAGCAAGCACAAGAGAAAGAGAGAGAGAGAGAGAGAGATAGAGGAATAGAAGAAGTAGTAAAGTTCCCTGAGGGGAAATGAGACTGTCAGTGCAGCGGGGAACTTATTATATCGGTGTCGGAGAGCTCTATGCAAAGTGTCTGGTAGAATAAAGTCCCGTGGAAAAGAAATGAAAGGCGACCATCAGACAGGGTGGTGGTCTGCTTACTTAGGACTGAGCAAACTCGTTTTAAAACGCCGGGCCCTGTAAGCTCGCATAAATTTATTTAGATAAGGATGTCCACTTCCACTTTTACTCCCGTTGGACTTACTCGCAAGCCTCTCTCACATGACACGTGTAGATCTTGTCTTAATTATCGCACCTTTGTTCAATGATTAATTAACTGAAAAAATTCAGTAAGAAAATTTCGTATTGAATATCAATTTGAAAGGAAGATTTATTCGATATGATTTAAAGTGTTTTATAAGAGTGTTGTGATGCGTGTATGCTCTTTCATTTGGATTGGTGTCCTCTGGAAATGGTGCTCGTGGAAGTTACAGCATTGCAGTGTGCAGAGGCCCTCCACCCATCGTCGAATCGATTCGACAGAGGCCCATCCACGCTTAACCCCGCTGCTACCACCGATATACTACTCGCCCGAGACTCTCCCGGCTGCCTCAGACCGTACACACTCTACTTACTCCAGCCGCTCCCAGCCGTCTTACGTAAAATCGAGCTTCGCCACGCTCCAATTAGCCTGATTCTCCTAAAGACGAAACTATCATATAGAATCCTGGTTGAATCATGTTTGGAATCAATCATCAAAATGATTTTCTAGATCAAGTTCGTATGAAAGAAACTTGTCCGATTTTGAGAATGATCAAACATCAATTAATCGGACCTCGATTAATCCAGTTATCCTATCCAAGTCAACTATCAAACACCTATCAAGAACATTCCCTGAAATCCATCGGTCACCGTTTAGAGCGCTGCTTTCCCCGGTGATTGATCTGCCCCTTTCCAAATGGAGCTTTTGCGTGGACTCTGCTAAGGGCGAAAGATAGGAGGCAGCTTTTCCTGGAGGGTTTTACCAAGACAGGGTAAAGGGAACTCGAGTAAGGTGGTAGAAAGTAGGAGGGTGAAGAGGGACAGCAGGGATAAGGATAAGCTTCTCCAGAAGGGAAAATATGGAAATCCAGGGCGCGGCCTCGGTTGCTCGCTCGCGAGATGGCGCCGAAGTAAATTGGACAATAATCCGTAGGACTCGCTGGGTCACCTGCGATCCCAGGAAAGATAAGCTTGTGGTCGAGCGTCACTAGAAAAAGCTTTGATTTACGTTCTCTCACATTTAACCTAACCCCTCTTCTCATTTCTCCAACTATCTCTCTCTCTCTCTCTCTCTCTCTCTCTCTCTCTCTCTCTCTCTCTCTCTCTCTCTCTCTCTCTCTCTCTCTCTCTCTCTCTCTCTCTCTCTCTCTCTCTCTCTCTCTCTCTCTCTCTCTTTTTTTACTTCATCCCCCAATCTGACTTTTCTCACTCCTACATTATATCCTACAAAAAGAGGACGAAACAATTTGCCCGCAATTTCCGCTATGCGAGCATGGAATTTAAGGTGAATCTACCTCGGTGCTTTATTTCCTCGATGGTCCACCGAGCAGTCAGTGGATGGTTGTCGCGGAGAAGGGGTTGGAAACTGAGAGAGAGAGAGAGAGAGAGAAGTAGTAGTGCTGGTGGTATTGGTGGGGGATGTGGCTCGCAATGGGAATACAAATTCAGCGGACGATTAAAGTGGGCGCGCGCGCGGAAATGCCTGCGAGCGAGAATTCGAGCCTTCTCTGGTAGCGGCGGGTTAGAGGGTAGCAAAGAGGGGGTGGGTGGGTGGAGATGAGGGTGAGAAAGAAGGGGTGGGTGGGTGTAGGCGCAGAGGCCATTATACACGCGAGATTACGGCCGTAATTACGAAAGTATTCCTTGGAATCTAGGAGGATCGCGTCCTTCGCCCGGGATAAAAGCTCGTGCAAGCTCTTTCTCGCCCTCTCTTTTTTCTCTCTTTCTTTCCTTCTATCTTTCTCTTTTGCTCTCTCTCTCTCTGCGATAAAAGACGTGATATGTGCGAATCTTTCGGGCCGACTATCGATTCCAGCTGACAGCGCGGGACAAGCTTTACCTTGACCAATGACATTTCACTGAGTTTTGGCTACCACATCCCTTCCCCCCCCCCGGTTCAAGCAGATTCCAGTTTTATCGCTATGAAAGATTGTAACTGTTAACAAGAGATGAAATTGTTTCGAGGCTTGTCTGCTTTGGATAGAGTGGATAAGTATCCTTGATTAAAGAGCTACCCTTAATTAGGGATGCTGGAATCGCTCAACTCTATCTCTCTCTCTCTCTCTCTGTCTCTCTGCTACTGACAGATTAATGACCAGCTACTTTTCATCCCTTCTCGCAATGTTCCCTGAATATTCGATGGCAATTATTAGGACGTGCGAGATAGGCAATCGAACATCAGTTTATGGAAAATCGTGCGATTCTCTGTTATCATCGAACCAGCAGGCGTCGAGCTTGAATTACTGACTTGTAATCCAACAGGGGATGGAACATTTTGAAAAGCAGTAGTATACTGCTTGGAATCATCGATCATTAATAATACCTCAACGAATATATCTAACCTCGCTTTTTTTCTTTTTCCCCCCACCCGCTTCCCTTCCACTGTAATACGAACACGACACTCGCTCGCTTTCCGCAAGCTTACGAGCTGTCAGCCGTCCACAGCCAGGGACAAAGTGGCCTGCGTTCGGAAAACGAGGCCAGAGCGTCTGATCGATCTTCTCGGCCCAGCTATTTTCATTAAGTCCAGCTACCAAAATCCAATGATGACGTTTTCCTCCAACACTGAAAGATCCTTTTAATGATCCTCTTCTCTCTACTTCCTCCTCCTTTTTTTTTCGCCCCCCTCTACTTTAACCTCTCTTTCTCGTTTCCTGAACGCGATTGGGCACGCGTGTGTCTATGTCGGTCGCTTTCGCGAGCACTGCATTATTGTATGGCTGTGTTTATAGGTGTGTCGTTGTCTGTGTGACTGCATTAACGATGACCTGGTGAGCGAGTGAATATGAGTGATCGAGCGTATGAAAAGTACAATCTTAATTGACTGTCGTTATTGTGATTGTAACTGGGTGTTTCTTGCTTGCAGCACCAGAGCGCCGCCCAGGCATTGGTGAGTCGCATGACTATTTTTCCTTTTTTTTCTCCCTCGCCCCCCTTTTCCTTTTTATTTTCATCCCCTCTTTCATTTCGTCATCGCTTATCGTCACGTACACCAATTCCCTTGCTTACATTCACCGCTACTTTTTCACCCCCACCCCCCACCACTGATTACATCGACGGAGCTCTCTCTCTCTCTCTCTCTCTCTCTCTCTCTGATCACGTAAAAACCCCTCATTATGAATCAGGACTTGATCACGAGCGTGATTGGAAAGTAACTGATTGACTGCGATATCCAACCCCGGTGATAATCGACGTCATCATTCGAAAGGAGGATGAACAAACAAAAAGAAGAAGAAAAATGTGTATCGAGGTTTTTCCTTCTCTTTTTTTCCTGCACGAGAGAGATGAGATTTTGTGCTACAAATCGTGTCAACGTTTCAATGCGAGGAGAAAATCGAAGGCTCTGATTGAAGCGATTCGAAAGTGGGTGAGGAAGAAAATCGCGCGAGTACTTCTTTCTTCGATCGACCAACCAAAACCCCTCAAATCACCCTTAACCCAACTGACAAGCGTTCAACTCGCATCCCTTTGTCCGGCGTAGTGAGTTCTCTGATCTATCTTGCTACCATCAAACTCACTTCCGCCAAGATACCAAGTTACTAGAAATATTTAACTTCATTTTTTAACATGTAGAGATTAGAATAATTAGTGGAGAATCGACGAGGGAAAGAATGATTGGTAAGTATAATTAAGAACCTTTACGTGTATCAGGTTAATTAAGAATATTAAAGAGTCCATTTAACACTTCTCTGGATTATCTTTACCTCGGTTTAGGAGACTCTATCTATCTACAATCTTACATAGAACTAGTCCCAACACTCCAGACGAGCTTATGACATGAAGTAATCCACGATGGACGGACTCTCCCTTGGGAAAATCCAATCGGGGAGATAATCGAATTGCTAGCTCGATGGATCGCACGGAGTCTCCGGAGTCCTCTAGTTCCGGTCATTCCCTTTTTTTTTTTACTCTCTCCGTCTCTCTCTTTTTTTCTGCTGGGTACTCGCATCAACGCTAATCCGGATGGTCTGTCGTTTCTCGTTGGAAGAGTGAGCTTTTCCGTTCTCCAATCTCATCGTCGTCATTCTCATCGTCTCCTCTGCCTTTCTCAGGCCGACCTAGTACTTCCTTCCTTTCTCAATGGAGCATCCACTCTTCTTTGAATTCTTCTACTTCTTCTCGCATCTCAACGGATTTCTCGATTGTTGTCCAGCATCAGTGGCTACTGGCGAATTCACGCGAAACGATTTCATGCCCTCCTCCTCCTCCTCCTCTTTCGTGAAAGAGGAGGAAAACTGGGTCGAGAGTAAAAGTTCCGTAATTGCGTCACTATCGATTGCGCCAGCCGATTCCGGGGATGACTTCGGCCGAGAAGACGTCGGGTAATTTCGCGGCAGCAGTCACTCCAATTCGCCAAAAAATGGGGGAGCGAGAGAGAAAACTTTCTTTGTGGCGACCCTTTACTCTTTCTTTCTCTTCGAGAAAACCTGGAACATCTCTTCTCTCTTGGCAAAAGAAAGAAAGAGAAAGAAAGTCTGTTATCGATGAGAGCGTTTAACAATGCTAAAAAGCGAACTCACCAACTTCGTCGTCTACTATTTCTCTCGTTTCTCCACTTCAATACTGATTGAATGTTGTTCCTTTGAGAAGAGAAGTTTTCCTATTAAGATTAATTCATTTTCACCAGTCATTTCCTGCTTCAGGGAATTCGAAGTTTCATCCAAGTATTATAGACGATTGTTACTAATATTTTAATAAGACAGAAATATGATATAGTCGAAGTAGTTAAGTGGAATGAAAAACATTGCCTTCCTTGGAAGCATTCCGAGGCTGACTCGAAGGGTAGAACGGCGTTTGTCCTTGGTACGGTAACCCAGTGGGTTAAAAGAGATGTGACTGACAATTGAGTGCCGTCTCGGCATTGTTCGAGTGCGAGAAAGAGAGAGAAGCTAAGCCGGCTTCTCCCTCACTTGGCCTAGTCGTGTTCACGCTCTCGCATTTCCCTAACGGTGCACTCTTTGAAATATTGCCAGCAACGATAAACGCCCACATTCCGTCTGAATAAAACAGTAGGAGAAAGAGAAAGAGAGAGAGAGAGAAATGCTCACCTAGGAAAAAGGAATGTGGAGAAAGCGAGAGAGACAAGAATTGAGGAAGTTGATATAAAGTGAAGTAGATAGAATATTTGGAGAAGATCTTTTATATTGTTATTTCAATTATTACGATCCTTTGCATAGTTGTCATTAGGAAACTATTGCATAATTCTCTTTTCATATATAGGAAATGTGTGTGTTTCTCGATAGATAGGATCTTCCATTGCTCGGAGAGGCAACACTGCGGCCTAATGAACGGCTGGCGTTCTCTATAATGATCGATAATGCCTTCATCGATAACAGGCCATTAACTGCTTCCTCAGTAACTCTTGACTCCTCCGATATTGACGTTGCCTCCCAGCAACATCCCTTGTATCCACATTAACGTCCATTTCGCCCTCTCTTGGTTCACTCGCACTACGAAATTCGCTCTCTTCTTGTTGCCAGAGCTTATTCTACTAGCTTTCACTGTCAGCCTCGAAGCTTTTTTGTCAGACGTATTCTCGCACCGTTTCTTTTGTCGGACAGCCTCGCTCTTCTTACTTCGAGTTTTCTTCTCTATGATATCTGTGTGTGTGTGTGTGTGTGACGCACTACGATTTTCTGAGTGTGCAACGAGCGGCGCTGTCGGCGTTAGAAGCTTGCGCGGATTTTATTGTCACTGACACCCTTTTGTTACTGTCATTGCGAGAGCCGAGCTCTTCCGCGCGACCCGAATCTGGGCGAAGGTCGGTCCGATGCTCGCAGGACACGTCAGACCGGATGTATCCCGGAAATCCTTGTGAAACAGCTGCTTGAATACTCGAGTTGTCAGTTAAATGACAGTTTCAGGAAGCTTTCGTGTATAACAGATTACCTTGTTGTTCTAGGAATTATTCTTTTTGTTTTGTTATATTAAAATTGAGATATTAAGGAATTTGAGTTATAATAAAATTCCAAAATATACGTGTAGGATATTAATTAATAACTGAATTTAGCTGACTTTGGAAATAAACGGTTCGTATGTTGTTTAATGGATATTAGGCTTGTTCTTTCAAGCTGGTTTCCACAAGGAAGGATAATGAAAGACGACGAATCGAGCGGCGACATGGCGAGACTGGTGCAACAGTTAAGCCAACTCGTATAAATTTGTCAGGAGTCAGGGTAAGCTGCTTACGTTCGCATGCCTAGCCAAGAACACGCAAGCATCAAGCGCATACCAACAGTTTGACCGACGTGTTTCCCTTCGAGCGATCTTCCTCACTTCATAATACCAAGAACAAAGCTTTCATACTTGATGAAAGTTACCATGAGTTTGTTTTTCTCCGTCGCAAAGATTAATTGCCCCTTCGACGCGCCAGTCTATCGCTTCGTTGACTTTGCCGCCAACGAGAGAGAGAGAGAAAAAAAAAAGAGCCAGGATTATTTATATCGTCGAGTAATCTTGCTTGCCCGGCTATTTTTATCGCGCAGACATTGCTTATTTATAGGACGATGAAGAATGCACAGGGCAGATAGGAGTTAGTGCCCCGCAACACGATAAGGCTCAGGTTCGACGTATGTTTAAATTATCCTTGAAAGAAACTTGATGAGAAAAACTATTGAATTGATATTGATATTACAGTTTTGATCATTTGTATTAATATTATAGAATAAAATGCTAGTTTTCATTGAAGAAAGATCAGTTCATTGATAAGTCAAATTGAATGGAATGTGATAAGGATTGTTGAAAGTAGAGAAGACTAATGTGAACTATCAAAGAAAGTCTAACTAGATCGTCTAGGATACTCAGGAGTTGAGAAAGGTTGGATTACAGCAAAGGCAGGACTTTCGCACAGGTTTTTGGCGACTCGCCCTGAAGGCTCGAGTAGACAAAGTCTGCACTGTTCAGGCCACTCGACCCAGAATTCGGCGGAGCCCGCAGGCCTTGCAGTAGCTGTCTCAGGTCGGAGTAATAGAATTTTGCTGGCGACGAGAGGGCAAACAGCGTCGGGGTCACCGTCAGCAGGAATCGAAGGACGAAAGCACTGAGACAGCCACGCTCTTCCAACTTGCACAACTTGCACGTAAAACGACCTGATTCATTGCGACATTTTCTCGATCAGTTTTTAAATACAAAGTAATCCTCGCTCGGAGATTCCAAAGTAAATATATCGTCTCGTTAATGCAGAATACACGTGTAATTGAAAGGACGCTTGGCGTCCAAAGCTTTCGAGTTTACTGAACCAACAAGCACCGCGACTGACGCTTTCGTTTCTAGCTCGAAACGAAATTCTTGATAAGTCAACAGAAGTTTAGCCTCCGAGGAGGAAGAGAAGGCTAGTTTTTTTCGTGAACGTTGAGCTCTCCAAGTGCAAAGAACGCTATTTCTCAAGCTCTGACAGGGGATGAGTGCTTCTCAAGATGGGAACAAGCACGAAGAAATCTCGCGTTGCATCGTTCAACGCTGTTGAATTATTCCTTGACTAACTCTAGTTTCTTGGAAGTTAATACTGCGCTAGTAGTAGAGAACTTCTCCCAGTGGATTTCGTTCTAGCTTCGCTTTCATAGATCATCGGGGAGTGATTATCTCTTTTAATGAGTACACATGTGTGGGTGACGGTTCGCTAGGGGAACGATTAAAATTGCTGGAAGCTTTGGTCTCCTGTGTCAAAGGTGAGCCCGTTGGTGAATAATCGGTTACCATAGAAGCCGCAAAATCGATATTCCGATATTTTCCCTTTTAGGCCGATTCTTTGGCCAACGCACACACACAAACATACAAAGTATATCTTCTATCTTTAAATTTCGTTGGTGTGTATTTTACATGGTACGAAAACGTCGAATTAATATTGCAAACACAACGTGGGTGGAAGTTATCCCTAATAAATAGAAAGCAAATACCGAACAGCGATTGATTGCACAGTAAAAGCTCGACGTATTTTTTTAGTGGAAAGCAAGCAGAGTTATTAAAGTATTTCCTGCCACTGACGGCGACGAGGCTGTACACATCTGCGTGGTCCATTTGGACAAAAGCCTGTCGAACGAATGACGCGACCAGGTCCATTTGCCAGGTCGAATAATACCGAGTAATTCCTAAAAAAAAAAAAAAAAAGCCCTGTCAGTACATTGCTTGGTACTTTCAATATAGAAACTGACCCCGAAATTCTCGTCGATCTAGTTTCATTTCTTTTTTGACCCAATAAAAAAGAGTTCATCGTATGAATTATGATTGATACTTATTGGAATTGTTTGAAGGAAATTGATTTCGTTGGATGATGAAATAAACATTCTAGCTTTCACTTATACACTTTGTGGAAAGATCAATTAGCGAAAGTCAATCATTGAAAAGCGAGGAGAGAACATATTTCTCAATAATTCTCACAATAACTGACACATACGAATTCGTATCATGAAATAAACACGGGAAATATAAGCTTGGCTTTCCCATACAAGCGATGCTTTTATCGGCTGTGGCCGCAATCGGTGGTAGAAGCGTCGTTCGGTGGATGCTGGAGAGCATCGAACGGCCGCAATCATCGAGCGAGTTATACCGGTGAGGATTCCTCCCGTTATACGGCGTATCGGGGAAAGCATTAACCCCGCAGTGATATTATCGCTTTAGCGTGTTGTTACGAGGAGACATTTCCGGCGAGCGGTCGTTTTAATGACAGCTGTGCGATCAGAGCTGAGAAGCATCGATTGATCCACCGTCTGGCTTTCACCGAGATGGAAGATATCATTAAATTTCCGGACTAAATCACTTTATCCTTCCGTTTCTCATCTTCAATCTTTCCTTAGCTAGACATTCCAATATTCATAGAATCCTTCAATTGGTGAATAGTAATTAAATTCCACGAGTATACATGCTCGTTCAACAACTTTACTCTTGTTTTATTCATTCTTCTCTAAACCCGATGAATAAATCTCTTGCTTACGTGAGCTTGGATGTATTCCTCGCGAGAGCATCGAAATCATACTCTGCTCGACCCTGTCATACATCTTTCAATGGCTCTTGGCGAATAAAAGTGTGAGAGAATGCGGTTATCAGGACGCTTTATTGATCTTGTGGATAGAAAAGTCGAGAAGAGGAATCATCTAGAAGTAATTAAACAAGAAGAGAAAGAGAAGCATGGACCATCGAATTCAGTCAGAATAATCCTTGATTCGTTCTTCTATCATGCATCGCTTTAGCTTCTCGTTCCTCGGCGATTGTCTCACATTTTAAGCTTCTTCGTTCCTCTCCCCGCCGAGGGGTAACAAAAAGAAGGGATAGCCTTGAAGTGTGCGAGGAGTAATGAGATAGGTAGGCGCGTCCCGACACTCTACGGAGACGACCTCAATACCAGAAAGGTGAGAGAGCTCATAGGTCGCACGCAACATCCTGCATCTCGCGTTCCATGCATAGTAGATCAGTCATCACGCCCTTCTAACATTCCCCTATTTCCTTTGTCGAGAAGAAACCCTGGCAAAAGTGATGCACGTTCATTTCATATCGAATATCTCAATAATTATATCCCCATATATAAATTACTTTATTCTTCCCTCTCTAATCTTTAATTTATAATAATACATAATCCATTCTTATATCATTTTAATTACATTCTACTAAAGTACAAACGTATTATTACGCTCAAGTAGAATCAGTGCTAGTCAGACACGCGTATACATTGGCATACTGAAAGAAAGATGTAATCTTGTGTTTCAGCAGCATCCGAACGCTACGAACAGTAGCGAGACGAGTGTTGGTGGAGTGTCGGGTGCGTGTGGCAGCAGTGGTCTACCTGGAGGCGGAGAAGCTGGATGCAGCAGCCGAGGCGGAAGTAGCAGTGGTGCTGGTGGAGCAGGTGCAGGACAGGGTTGTGAGCAAGGCGCTCATGGCGGCCCATCTTCTCACTCGGCTCAAAGTCATGCCAAGTTCAGGCATGGTCTACTACAACTAATGATCCATACGATCGATCCGCTCCACGACGGTCAGTCCCGCGCCGGTATACCAACTCCACACTCTATCACTCTCGCTTGCAGCTCGCTTAGCTAGCTTTTACGCACGCTCTTTAGTCGCCCTAGAATGACTAGAAGATTTCACTAGAAGATAACTAGAAAGTTCTCACTGATATGGCATGTGAAAATTGCTTTGCTTTTGAATGCCTCTTGTTTTCATCGATATACGCTCGTTAACGTCCACTCACTCGAGAACGGCGGCGCGGCCTGCTAAGCTTTTAACCAAAGCTGTACAACCAAAGCCGTCCAGTTGAGTGGACGCCTGGCGTCCGCAGGTGCGCACCACTCTCTCCCTGCACAACTCTCGAGTACTGTACTAGTGTGCAAAGTGGAATCGAGTGCTTATGGGATATCAACCTGAGGGGAAACACTCTGCGAGTTGTACAGTGGATTTATCGAGGAAATTTATTGAGATATTATTGAGATTGTTTTGAAGGAGGAATTTAGGGGTTTTCATTTGGAATTATTATTCCGGAGAGTTTCTCTTGAGTGGATTGTTGTAATTGTTGATTTGTGTTGTGTGATTGTTATTGGCTTGTTGCATGATCGCTGAGATTCTTGTTACGTTGAGTAATTAAGGGGTTTGTTAACAAGAATGTTAACAGAAGTTCTATGTTAGTCGGTTGGAGTGGCTGACGTCGAGAGCGGCCACATCCTTTTCCACTGGATGCTTGTGCCAGCAGTAGGAAGTAGAATAGGTCCTGCACGTATCCCACCGACACACTAGTAGTCTAGGCGGATGTGTCAGACGGATACGCGTTCACGGTACGCCAGATGTACAAACAGACGACAGAGTTAATTCGTACTAGGATGCATTTCCCTTCAGGAGATTTCAACACTACTGTTTTACGATGTTCATCCGTTTGCCAAAACTTGGCACGTAACAACTATTTCTCATCGACTTTCTTATGATATAAAAGAATGTTGCGTTTCCAAGCAGAGAAGATTTCCCAAATGCACTTGGACGTCATTCGACGAAATGAAGTTGCAACTCGATCAGAAGGATCAAGAGTTGAAGATTGGCTTGCGGACCCTTCAAAGTGTATATTCGAAGATAAAAGAGATGGAGAGAAAATAAGGGAAGCCCTTGGAGATTGGGCTGGTCTATGTAAATTTCGACCTCGATAATCTCAATTGCAAGACGATCCTTTGGAAACGCGTGCCTCGACTACCAAAGTAACAAAGACTTGTTCTTCAGGGAAACTCGTCATACTAAATTAACGCAACAAGACAAGCATTTTACATTGTCCTGTTATTCCTAGTCGATTCGAAACACCGTTCAAGTTTGTCTACGAGAAAACAAGCTGGGAATACTTGAAGGAAAAGATCGACGGGAGAAAAAGCCTTCAAGAAATTTACGAGCTCTACGTGCTTCATCTCTACGACACCGGTGCTTTCTTGGGTTAAACGATCCCTTCGATTTTTCTCATTCCTGCCGCGCCGAGTCGCTGCAGTAGGAATTTATCGCCACTTTCCCACGGTAGGAATTTCACCAGGAATCTGAACCGATATACCAATTGCTCTTCTACTCCCGATGGACGAGGGAACCTAATGAAATTTGCTCAGGTGGAATATGTCGTCCAATGACCGATGACATTCGCTTGCCAAGAGAACCCCATGGAAATCTTCATCCCCAAATAAATGCAAGATTCGATTAATATAGAAACTAGTAGGATTTAAAAGAAATGGGTCAAGCATAGAAGGAAAAAAGAGAGCAGTGAAAAAAAAAACCTCTAAGTAGATGTGACCCTTGTGGACACGCCATAGTGGAATCGCTCACACAGACACAGTCAAAGTCCACCACCTCTACTTATACGCTTTCATAGAAGCGGCGACTTAGAGCTTAATGCAATGAAGTAATTCCCCTTTACTTAGCCGAGTAATTCCATCGGAGAGAGCTCTCTTCCTTACTCGATGTATTATGACCCGAGCCAAGAGGGACTGAAGGATCATCCCTTTTCGTGTTTCCTGCCTTTGTGCATTAGCCAGAAATCCCAACCAAGTAGGAAAAAGGATGGACGATATGCACTAGAAACACGATAGAAGAAGGAAAGAACACAGAGAAAACGATAGATAGTGGTCTTCCAACGTTAAGGCCTATGTCTGGCCCGCGCGTTCCCTTTTCACTGATAGCCTAGTTCCAGTAGTCCTCCACGAGAGCTCGCGGCAACGCGTCATTAATCTCGATTGCGTGGGTATCGCTCGATACTCGATCTAAAAAAGTGCAAAGCCACGCGCTCGACAATGTCTCACTGTATATACGTCTGTGCCTCTGTGTCTGTGTGCGTAGGTTCTGCAGTTGTACCTGAGAAACCATCTATTTCACTCGTTAGGAAACTCTCCCCTGCGGGAGTCACTCTCTTTTAAGCTGCTCTCGATTCCTCTCTCTTTCTCTGGGATACTTTTCTCACTTCGTCCTTCATGAAATAAGAGAAAAAGAGAGGGAGAAAGTAGAGAGAGAGAGAGAGAGAGAGAGAGAGAGAGAGAGAGAGAGAGAGAGAGAGAAGCACTCATGTGAACGGTGTGCGGTTGTCGTTGGTGGGTGGTTGGCTTCGAATGAATTTGCAGGCGTCGTTTTGAGTATGTGCTCCTGAGTAGTGGTGAGTGGCGAGCGTGTATCGGGACCCTGACCTAGAAAGCTTGGGTCTATCGATCGTAACTAGCGAATCCACACTCTCCGAGTCTCTCTCTCTCTCTCTCTCTCTTTCCAGTGGCAGTGGTTGTGTCGCTCCGGCTGGCTTTCGTCTTCTCTTACTTCGACTCGACCTGCTCGCTTCGAACGTCATCGAGATACCACCTTGCTTCTCTCTCTCTCTCTCTCTCTGTCTCTGTCTCTCTCTCAGAAGAGAATTGAGAACAAGCTCGACATAACCCTCCCGAACAACCAGACGACCTCGCCGTAACTGAGAGTTCGAGAGAGCGCCGTCCTATTACTTGTACGCTTCACCGAAATACTTTCGATTCCTACCAACTAACGATCGACATATGCAAGCTTCTTTTTCCTTTTGCATATAACGAGAGAGAGAGAGAGAAAAACCTTGAATTACCAAGCTTTCGCCATTGGAAATGAGATGGAAAAAAAACGGAGAAGAAGAAGATTTGTGGATATTATGTACACAAGGAATTTTTCTCTCGAGTATGCAAATATTCGTGAGGAGGATTCTCGGGGAGGTGGATACACACAGTCTGGCGAACATCCGCACTCTACTTTTTTTCGGGGTCCATTCACGCGGGGAATTAGGCACGCGGAAATTAGCTCTGGCTGGGTAGCGGAGAGCCTAGGAAAATATTTCCTCCTCGGTTGGCACTAGTGGATGCTGCCGCTCGGGAACTGTTCGTTTCGAGCTCGCTGCTTCCTTCTCATTATCACGAACTTTTTATCTTCTATCGTTCTCTCTCTCTCTCTCTCTCTCTCTCTCTCTCTCTCTCAGCTAGTCAGCTAGTCAGCTAGCATACAGCTTTTTTCTACGCCCTCGAATATCGATTGCAAACAGCTGGAGCTTCCTTTCTCTTGGGAAGCTTTCTTCCACCGAGAGTCGATTCCCCCATGGAACGATTGTATAATTTCTGCGTACTTTTCTTTTTTCCCACGAGCTTTGTCTGGGTTGTTTTCATTGGATGTGTTCTTCTGTGTGCGTTGGCGATCGAACTGGATTCCTTCGAAGAATAATGAATATCAACGAATTGGACCATCGTCGTTGTTCTAATTTTACTGTATCCATCGAAATTCTGATATCTACTCGCTTTAATTTACCACGTTCTAATTTACAAGGTTCTTGTGTGTACGTTGCATTTTTTTTTTCTAGTCTCTTTGTCGACGAGGATACGAAACTCCGTCGTTTTTCTCTGTCACTGCATTCCTACGCAATGCTTTTTTGCAGCTTTGGCCCACTTTCAAGGCGTGCCTAATAGCAAGGATGCCAGAAAGTTGAAGTTACTGTGCGACGCATCGAAAGGAAAGCAGTACTTTTTTTGACTGTGTGTGTGAATGCGTGGACAGATGAAAATAGAAGCAATACTGACACGCTTCTTGTTTTAGGCTTCGTTGGAATGCGAAGTGTAATTACTGACATTGGAAATGTTAGAGAAAAGTAATATTTATTCGACATTGTCGTCAGTGATCTGGAATGCTTGTTCTGCTTTGGAAAGTTGTTGTACGAAAGTCAAGAAAGTTTGTAAATCGAGGCGTGTTTTCGAGCTGTTTTCAACCGAAGGTCTAAACTCTAAACGTATGTCTGAGCTTTGAAAGAGGAGCAATCAATCACGACCAGAGGCTTTTGCATTAGAATTATCTGGCAGGCACGTCTAATCATTTACACGCGAAACTTCCCCAGGGAATTCGATATGCTGGCTCACCGTCGAAGGGCTCTCCTCTGCCGCTTAACGAAATCGATCGACCAGCGGCAAAAGCCCCTAAAAGCACAGTTCTCTCTAACACTGCCAGTTCCCGGCATGCCTTGCTCGAGTTCTTTTAAATATCAAGATAGACTAAAGTCAGAATCACATTCTTAATAAACATATAAAGAATTCGACACATTGGTATGCTATAATACTGTAAAATAATCTTTCAAAAAATATAAAATTATACTAGAAACTCTCAGTAAGATCTTCTAAGATTTTCTTACGAAAAGATTCCATTGAATTCTTGAAGCAAGATGAGGAAGCTGAGGAGGATTTAATTCAGTGGATAAGGTTCTTCGCTAGACAGCGGAACTCGTTACTACCGGTTGCAGAGTAGAACCATCGTTGATGGTCGCATGGAATTTAAAGGGAGATTACCTCGAGACGAGTTATCGAAAGGCTGGGCTACCGCAGCTTGTACCATGAAACGATGCCGGATGCAGAGACGTGTATCTCATTTCCTCCATTTAGCCTTAACGATCCTCGATTCAGAATGGTGTCTCTCTGGCGCAGGATAGCATGATTCCATTCTTAAGTAAGTCTGTCTTCCACTTTCAAGATTATCCTCTCCAGTTGGGTTGATTGCAATGTCCCGCATATTTCACTTGAGCCGTAAGTCAGTTTACTGGTTAACTCTGCATTTCCCATCATCAATTGGAGCAGGGTAGTATTATTAAATTCGCCGGAAACATCTAGTTCTTCATTTCACTTGGGAGTCCAGATTTCACTCCTGTTATTTGCAGGATGAGAGAAACGATGAAGTTTTTCCAGGCCGGCCAAGCCTCCCTCGGCAAACCTCCACCACCCATCCCTCCTCTCTTCAGTGCTCCGAGGTCACCTCGTTTCGTGGTGTAGTAGCCTAATTCGACGACGCAGGATGTCGACCTCACCCGACACCAATTCTCTTTTTCATTTATCATCTCTCTTTGATACAATAATATTCTTTATCCTTAAAATCCTTATTCAGAATTCTTATTCTATCAATGTCATTCATAATTCACTCTACTAATAAAAAACGACAGGATTCTAGGCCTGGGAAAGTCGGCCGAGGGAAAATGTCAGACAGTGTGTGTGTGTGTGTGTGTGTGTGCTAGTTTGCCAGGTTGCGCAGTAGTACGACTGTTTCAAAGACTTCTGGGAATTGTTCAGAGTGTGTAACTCGACGAGCTTACGAGCGACGATGACTGGGTCGCGTCGAACTTCTACCAGAGGAAATATCCATGATTACGAAGGACGAATCTGTATCGGTGTCCTTAATGATTGCTTCATCAAGGGTCTTTATTGCTTACGATTCTCAGTGGGTTTAACAACTGTGAAGGTGTTTTCTTTCGGACGAACGAAGAGCACCGTTCATCTCATCAAGTGAAGAATGGCTCACGTCATTCTTAACCTCAGTCGTTTCCTCACCCCCAATCTTTTTCTCAATTCTGACGTCAAGGATATTCATCGAGTGTTCCCGGTTAATTGTTTATAAAACAGGATACCAAATAACTTGGATGTTCTAAAGGAATTTTGTAGGTTAATAGGTGATGACTTGGTAACCCTCGTACTCCACTGACCCGACCCCTTTGACCTCGACGACCCCCTACTTTCCATAGTCAAGCCTTTAAACTCCCAGCGTGTTAACTGCAGGCTATAAAATTGGTTATTGCTCGACATTAATATCTCGTAATCTTTATTAGCCCCCTTCGAATCCTACGCGTACCTACTTTACTATCCCTTGGGAACTGTCGAAGGGAGTTCCTACCAAGAGGTGGAACGTTCTTGGAAAGAGAAAGAGAAAGAGAAAGAGTATAAGTGTATCAGTGGATTGTTCTCGAGGCTCTTAAGGTTGGTAGAATTTTTTTTTTGCGCCCACCTAATTCTTTATCCGACGGTCCTCCTCGACTGTGATCTCTTCTTTCTATCCGATGGCACTTCTCTCTGTTTCCTCGGCCTTTGTACTTTTCCATGGGCTTGCTCCCCTCGGGCGACTGGTCGATACTCTCACCGCGCCGTCTGACTTCCAACTACTGGATTTCTTTTTTTTTCCTCTCTCTCTCTCTCTCTCTTTCTCTTCCCCTTTTTGCGCCACTCTCTTCTCTTCTTCTTCTTCTTCTTCTTCCATAAAGCTTTCTTTTCTTTCTCACAGCATTTCTACCTTCGGGCCACGAAAAGCTCACCACACTCGCTTGGTACTTTTTCTCTTTGACCTACTCCTGCCAACGGCACACGCTCCACCCGCTCGCCTAATCGCCGAATTGCCCGCTCCATTCCGATCGTGCTCGCCCTATCCACGCCCTACTCCTCCTCCTCCTCCTCCTCCTACGCCTCTTCGATCGGCATTACTTCAATATCCAACCGCTCTAATTCCACTGACCAGAACACTCCCTTCGTGAAGGAAGTATTGGTTGATCTAACATCGAAAGTCTTAAGAAGAATGAAGAATATTTGAACTCATGTTATTGTGTTTAATTAATAAGAATGATTAATGATGTGAAAGCTGGAAAAGAACATGTGTGCAATCGCACTAGTGGAAGAGGATCGCCGCTGGTCAGACAGATACTTCAGGATTTACATGCTGGTACACGGCCTTTTTTTATCTACTTTGGAACTAGGATGAGCTCCTTCTTTGACCTAGTATCGACCTATCAGTGAAACCTCGAGTTGTGCGGTCGAACGGAAGAATGTCGAGTGTCTTACAGCTTTACTTGAACGATGCTAAGACATGTTCGTGTGTTGGTTGGTATAAAAGGAAGCACAGTTGTATTGGAAGGTGAAAAGACCAAAAAAAAAAAACGAAAAGGATGTGCTTCTACGTTTGATCGTCGACTTGTCAGCTTAATGACAGTTTGCTATTTAATTCGGCAGATTAGAAGGCTTCCTCCTTTTGCCAGGCAAACTGTGCTCGGTTGTGTCTGTGTGCGAGAGGCTTGGCTTGCACGTAGCTTTTGCACGCTCCCTTTGCCGCTTCTTCCGGACACACACGACACACGCATACAATCGCCCCTCCCACATTTGTGTACACTTGTATACTTGTATTGCTAGTAATAGTGTATGTGTGTGTGTGTGGTGGGTTAGGTGCGCTCGCAAGAGCATTTGCTCCTGGCACGCTCATCCGACTGCACGTTGCCTCGGAACTAACAGTGAAAATAGGCCTGTGAAAGGGCTTGCGATACCGGTCGAGTTAAGTTCGCCAGCCGACAAATTGAGAATCGAAGCCTCTAACGTGCTAATTGCTTTAGACTCATCGGATCTTGGAGCTTCCGCCGCTAAGTATAGCCAAGCGAAGACCCTTCGATTCGAGCTTCTATGTTTCTCATGTAACACGCTAGAAATCGACTTTCGGCCTGACTCTGACTTTCTTCGTGTCGCGTAAGGGGATTACTACCGCCTCCCTCAGACCCGTTGCCATTTTGGTAAACAGGATTGTAGACGATTTGCCGCTTTACGCGCGACTCTTCATGATTCGCCTGATCCAATTCGACTTGAAAGGCTCAAACGATCGTGTATAAAGCCATGTTTGATCCTTCGCTAGTAGTATAGGTTCGTCACTGGTCGGACACTGATTTAAAATGTTAGAGTTATTTTATTTAATGATATATGAAATGATTGTTCTTTATGAAATTAGTGGCGGAGAAGTCAGAATTCTATTGAAAACACTTGGAAAGACCATTTTGAATCATTAATTTCGTCTAATTTGGACAGTTTCTCGCAGGTTTTTCAGTCTTCCTGATTGTTTCAGGGGCTAAAATTTGGTGGAGAATATCCTCTTGTATTACGGAAGAAGTGATATAAATTCCAGAGTCCTAGGTCAAAATTCATTTTTTCACAAATTTTTCTGGGTATACCCCTTCAAAAATTTTCGATTTTTCGAAGGTTCTGGGACTTTAACGAATGCTTGATTTTTCGATTGTTTGAGTATCAAAATGGATAGAAAACATGAAACCACTGGCAGAAATGCCGGAATTGTACCGAAAACACATGGAAAACCGATCCTGAATAATTCATTTTCATCTACTTCCGACGGTTTTTCCCATGTTTTTCATACTTCCCGACATTTTCCGGGGCTGAAATTTGGTGGGGAATGTTTTCTTGCATCAAGGAAGAAGTGATATAAATTCCAGAGCCCTAGCTCAAAATTCATTTTTTCGCAAATTTTTCTGGGTATACCCCTTGACGAATTTTTGGCCCAAAAAATGAACTTTGACCTGGGGTTCTGGAATTTATATCACTGTTTCCTAGCTAAATACTGAATCTCTGCACGAAATACCAGACCCTGAAACGGTCGGGAATGGTGTTTCAAAAATTTCTTGAAATTTCTGAAGGGCTAATTCGCTTACTTGAGTATTAAATCAGTTAACATAGAACCATACAAAACCCCACTAACAATATCTTACTCGATAATACATCTTACCATTCAATTACCCACTTTGCATACTCCAAAAAAAAAAACAAAAAAAAACAGACACACACATACATACATCTTATGAAGTAGGACTTCAGATCGACATGGTTTTTTCTTTTTTATTCGAGTCACGATGCCCCGTTGCATCTGGCCTTGAAAGTGTATCAAGATGAGTGTGCCACGATAAGCGGCCTGCTTGTCTCGTAATACGTGTCTTATCGAACGAATGCTTGCGCGAGTGCTCCACACACACACACACACACGCACACACACATCCACAGACACATCCAGATCCACACATATGTAGATTCCAAGCCGTAGGCGAACCGCTGGCATACATAGTTCTGTATCTTCAAGCCTCATGAAGTAGAAAAGAGAGAGAAAGAGAGAGGAGGAGTCGTAGAAGGATGAGGAGTTGAGAAGGGGAAGGGAGTTAGTAGTTAGGGTTAGTAGAGTAGAGTCGTTCCGAGTTAGATTGAAGTAGAAAGTAAGAGGTATAACGTGTGCACGGCCGGAACCCAGTGGCGATCCAGTCCTCATTAACCCGCATCTCTGCTGTGCTGTTCAGGCAAGGTGGACGAAAAGGCGACGCAATTGCACGCGATCGCCTCTCTTAAGGTCTTGTTGGATGCGACGAGGCCGCACAATGGAGCGGCGACCTCGAGCGGGGCCCATTATTCCGGGGCCTCCTCGAAGGAAACCACTTTACAACTGCAGCAAGGCTCGCAGGGTACAACGACCACTACTACCACAACTACTACCACAGCTGGCACCACTGCTGGCATTCAGGAGCTTCCCAATGGTGGCATCGCTGCTGGCATCGACGCTGGCTTCGAATCGGTAACTATCGAATTTAATGCCACCCTCACAAACCCCCCCCCACCACCACCAACGCTCCTCGTTGTTCTCTCCTGTTCATGGAATAATTGGAATCCAATATCTGGCGAAAACGCATTGCCTGGGAGAACACGGCCGGGTAAATTTTGCTAATAGCAGTGCGGAAAGAGAACGGGAAATAACAGACGGCTTTATAAAAAGGTGGAAAGTTTCGAGAGTATATTTGTGTGTGTCTGTGTGTGTGTGTGTGTGTGTGTGTGTGTGTGTTTGTATTGTGCTTGACATTATGCTGCCGTTGGCAGAAAAGTACGATTAGAGTGTACAATAAAAGAGAGAAATCTTTATTGGATACTAGGAAATATTCCCCAGTGGAATACTAGTGTTTCCAATTCTGACAGATTTATCTTTTAGTAGAACCTTCACTCGAGAATATTAAAGGAAAAAGATAGAAATGTCGAGGTTTTAGTGTCGACGATCTTGATTCCTAGCACTGGATTCATATGATCCCAATTATTTGTCCTTCGGCTTTCGAAGGTGTGCAACTGGCACGAATACACACATTTTCAAGCCTATCTATTCTACGATTTGTTTCCTGTCACGGAAAGCTTCCGTTGTCGGTGGACACGAAGAGAGAGAGAGAGAGAGAGAGAGAGAGAGAGAGAGAGAGAGAGAGAGAGAGAGAGAGAGAGAGAGAGAGAGGTCTGCACAAGCCTCATCGAGGGCAGAAAATTCTCTGGTTCTGAGTGTCCCCAGCTGTAAGGTTTGTCGATGCAACCCTTTCTCTGAGCGGACATACATGTTCGACTAAACTTTCCCCGGCTACTCCAGTGGCTGATAAAAAATTGCCTACAATGCGAACAATGGAGGACAGCCTGTGGACTAGACAAAGGATTAAAGATATCGGGCGCATCGAACGAGGCCTGCATATACGCTGAGGTCGGGTCACGTGGAGGCCAATGCGACCCCTCCGGCAAACCTCCATCCACACATCTACACATACATACATACAAAACATACACCTAACATTAGCTTGTATGTTTATCGTTGGACTCTAGCAGGATCATTTGTCTAGCTTGTAAATCCGATTTACCAAGCGCGCAAGACTAAACTGTTCGTTCTAGAGCTTCGATTCTTGACTAACGATCGACTAGAGCCACTTGCTCTTTCTAGTCACTTTCAATTTATAAAGTAAGTCTTTTCTTAGAGCGATATATTAATTGTCAGGAAGTGATCGCTGATGAAAAGAAGTGTTAGAAGGCTGTCAAAAAAAAAAAAAAAAAAAAAGCTTGAAAGGGGGAGGACTCGACTTATTGCTGAGTCGTTAATTAGTAGGGATGATGGGGCGCTTAAAAATCCATTAAAAGTCGCTCTAGCGTTGAGAGGGGTTGTGTGTCTGGTAATATTTAAAGGGTGTTATAAATCAAGGTGATATTCGATAGCTATTGAATACAAAACTCTGAAAAGCTATCACAGCTTCTCTTTCTTTCTTTCTTTCTTTTGATCTTTAGTTGGAAGATGGTATGTGAAGGACAATTTTATTGGACTCGTCGAGCTGCGTACGCATGATACGTCGAGAGAAGGTGGCCGCGCGCGACACGATCGATGTGCTTTTTTGCTGGTGGCGCGCCTTCCTCTAGAAATTGTCTCGGGCCCGCTTTTCCTCCGGGACACACACACACACACACACAGACGACACAGGCACAGACACAAAAATACATACATATAGGAAAAGCCGATGTAAAAACTAGCAAGTTATATGTTTGTCTACCAAGCCAAGCGAAGATCCTATCACAAATTCTGTCCGTCCGATGTGCCCGACAGAGATGGATATTCAATATCTCCTGGTAAATCCACCGCGCGACATTAGTGGCAAGCGCATCCACCGTGTTATAGAAAAAGAGTGAAAGAAAGACTTTTCCAGTTGCGAAGTTTCTCGCCAAGGTTTTCACCGATAGGTAACAGTTAGCCAATAACTTGACTACTTCCGAGATATGTAATACTAGTTTTCCTTTCGATATTTTCTGACATGTTGCAATCGGTGAAATGACACTTGGATATCCTTTGGTAGATCAAAAGTTGATGTTAGCTGAGAGAAAAGTTGAGAGCTTGGCAGAGTCGTCGATCGTGGTTCAATTCGGTTACTTAGCCAAAGAAAAATTGCCAATTTCAGAGCTTTCTCGCCTGATATTAACACTGTGTGTCTATGTCTGTCTGTGTGTGTGTGTGTGTGTGTTGGAATTCTGTGCGCTGGATCGCGGGCACCTCCGGGCCGCTTTGTCCTAAATGAGCGAGAAGGCCTTTTCATTTTGAATGCGCCTCGAATCTGGGTCAATGCTGGCTACGTCGCATCTCTCTCTCTCTCTCTTTTCCTACCCTGACACTGCCTATCGTGTTCTCTCTTTTTCTCGTCCACTCTTTTTTCCCTGTCACTGCTTACTTCTCACTCCATCTCCTGCTTAATCGAAGTAACGTCACGAGCCAATATACCTTCGTGGTTTTCCCTACGATTGATAGCTTTTCCGGCACACGCCACAGCTACTTTCCTAACCAGTCTCCCGGAAACTGATTGGAAAACGTGACTATTCTTTCTCTTTTTCTACTCTTCTAATTAGGAAATTCGAATTTAATAATAATAAACTTCAACGTATTGAATTAAAACCAAGTTTCTTATAAATAATGAAAGATCTTCGAATTAGATCTTCGTTACAATATGTGTATTAATGAAGCAGAGTGTGAGACTCGACTTTGAAAAGAGGCTTAAGATAGTTTGCGTTAAGTTTCCATGCCACAATCGGATCTGTGGTAGCGTCGGGACGCGTTGCGTCGACTGATCCATGCATTATCTCAAGAATTAGCATTAAACGGTGTGTGTGTGTATGTGTAGACTCGCGCCGGATGTACATTGTATGAGAGAGAGAGAGAGAGAGAAGTGAGTGCGGAGTCTGGAAATCCAAACAGACGCCCGGATGAGGAAGCATTGTGGCTTCTGACTGTGGCGACGGCGGCGTCGGCCGTCGCACGAGTATCGCCTGGAACACGACGAGCCGCCGGCGGCCTTTGTGCTTCCGCTGGTGGTTTTCAAGAGAAAGAGAGAAAGAGAGTGAGAGATCTTTAGGCAGACTGCAAGTGTATGAGAAAGAGAGAAAGGTTTATTGTATTGTCGAACAATGCTAAGGCGCGAAACATTTCGCCAGAGTGTATCGTTGATGACAAAACTACTGCGAGCACTTCATTCTATTTGAAGCCGGAATCGCCGAAGGGATTTCAGATTATTGGCTAAGTTTCAACATCAGACATTCTTAATTAATAATTCTAGAAGAATCGCATTGTGACAATTTACTGAATGAGTCAAAGATTCGCTAAACGTAATCTTCGAGGGCATTGAACTCTTAATTAGAACCTAGGGAGATGGGAACGATAGGGAATACTTAGTCCTCTCGATTAACAGTTTGACCTCAGAGAGGTCTTTGTCGATGGATGAGAGAACGAGGCGATAATTGGGATTCAGGAAGCATTTGGCTATCTTGCTTACAGGGCGAAGAGGATGAACCCCCAGAGGCGTTGGACATGGCGTGGCCCAGCAGTCCCAAAAAGAGGCTGACCTACATCCTAGTAGCACCGATCCTGTTTCCCTTGTGGCTAACGCTGCCGGACACAAGGACGCCCAGAGGTATGTCTTGAATTTTAAGGGATTCCTTTATGGAACACAATTTATCCCTTACTTCTCTTTTATATCATAAAAAGGTAAGTCAAGATTCTCCTTTTCATTTATATTAAAATTCGTTAAAAAAGAGTACGAATTTATTTGTATAGGTATTTTTTAACGATCACCTTTGGATCTTACTTAGGATGTAATCTATGGAAGACACTGAGCAGAATGTATTTCTGCCGGAAGTACTAGGAGGCTCTCGCATGGAAGCTAGTCTCGAGGAAATATCCTCGGAAAGGCCGTCGGCGAAATAAATCCAAGGGAAGAGAGCGTGTAATTCACGCTCTCTCTCTCTCTCTCTCTCTCTCTTCTTTTTCATCTTGCCGCCACTCTCATTTCTCCTCGTTTCATCCAGCTTCCTGTCCTCCAGACCGCTGCTCCCGGCACTACCGAATTTCTCTTGGCTCCCACACATTCCAGAGAAAATTCCCGAAAATAACGCGTCGCCTTTCCTACTCGGAAGCGGATATTTCTATAGGATAATATCCTGCGAGACTCATGCGAAAGCTTCCTTATGTCTCTGTTAAACACTACACTTCTATTTTGCACTGTATTACTATTTGTCACTCGAATATACAATATAAAAGGTTTGATAATTAATCAAGGGTAAGTATCAAAGGAAATATTAATTTCCCTATCAGTGATTTTCATTTGAAATTTAATTAATACTAACTATAATTACAGTTAGTATATGAAATTGTATATTCAATGAAAATTTGATGATGTAAATAATTGGCAGAATATTATATTGAAATTGAAATAGTCAGTGTTAACAATTGGAGGATATTGGTATTGAAATTGTTCGGGTTTCGTGTCTCGAATTGAATGGTAGGCTGGATAGTCTGACAATGCAATTAGTAGATCAATTTCCTGAGCGGGGCGCCGCCGCCTGGCGTGGTTGAAGGAGGCACAGTTAATAGAATCCCAAGACGAAAGTGCGACTGGCAGAGCAGCACGTGCGTCGGTTATTCAAAACCATTTCCCCGACCGCCATCAATCAGTGCTGGGTTGCATTATCTCGGCCTATTAACGGTGTGCATTTCACCGCAGCACAATGCGCCTCTGGCGACGAAAGGTGGATATTGACACGGTAATTTCGAATCGACGAGTGATTGTCGCCCAGCAACTACTAGTTAGCACTGTTTCAATTGTCTCTGCCTGCCCGATTTTCATTGTTTCACGAATAAGCTTGTCTCTACTGTCGAGTACATTCCATCGACCCTGTCTTTTTCTCTCAACCGATAAATAATTAATCCACTTTCTCATCCCTTCGTATATTTTACCTGAACCACATCTACTCCGACAGACGACACTGGGATATGCTAATTAGTTGAAATGCAGTGTCGAGTTTCGAGGTCTGACGCGAGAGGATTTTCCTAGCTAATTCAGCTACTTGTCAGTTATTCTTGTCTCTGGAATTTTCGAGATTTTGTAGTAAGGTTATTTTGTAATTGTGATGGAAGTTTGGAAATAGAAGGATTAATGAATGATTAAATGTTTAATAGCGTCGAAAGGAAGTTGAGATTTCCATCGATTTGAGGTGATTTTCTTATAGAAGTACGACAACCCGACCAATTTCTCGCGAGATCTATTCGAAGGATTCATGGGTAAATCTCGAAGCTTTTGAGTGCACTCAACGAACAGTAGCTTGACGGATAAATAATTCACTGTCACAAGGAAATCCAATCTGCGCGAAGCCACGATTTGTCGGGAGGCGCTTGATCCCTGGAAACCCTTCGCAATGGGACTCTTACTTTAGTCAAGCAGTAGATTTAGCCTGTTACCATCAGACACGTCGATTCACGCAATAGCGAATTACCAATGATCGATTTCCTACTTTCGGGAACAATACGATCAAAAGTAAATCCTTGAAAGCCAACGAGATTTAAATACAAAATTGGTAAGTTCTATTTAAATAAATTGACCTTAATCAAGTGTCAAGTGTTACACATTAAAACAAGTGGATTTAATCCTGATAGAAAATCTATGACCTCTGTTATTTTTACGATGGAAAAAAAGGAATTAATCATTGGATGATTCTGTCCGTAGGGAAGAAATTCTTCGCAGTGACGTTCATCGGCTCGATCTTCTGGATCGCCGCGTACTCGTACCTGATGGTCTGGTGGGCGAATGTCGCCGGTGACACGATTAAAATCCCGCCCGAGGTGATGGGTTTGACCTTCCTCGCGGCGGGTACAAGTATCCCCGACCTCATCACCAGTGTCATCGTCGCGAGAAAAGGTTTCGGCGACATGGCTGTCTCGAGTTCCGTCGGCAGTAACATCTTCGACGTAACCGTTGGGTGAGTGAAATTTCTTAGACATTTAATAAAGAAGAATGTTGTTGATGTTTTGCGGTGGCAACTAAAAATTGTTGGTGTTTGGTGAGTGTAGTGTTGGCAATGTAGGTCGGCTATGGATTTGCTGGCTCGAGTAGTTGCTATAAGCGGTCGTATAAGCGGTCGGCCTCAATCGAGGCCATCGGTTACGGCGATTTTCGCCTCGAAACCTTCTCTAACACACATACACACTGTCGCTTCTATGCTTTGCCACAATAAGCCTTCAATTTGCCACGGATGAATTCATTTCCTAAGCACATTAACAGCTTACGCAACACTAACGAAGATCCACTTGAGACAATCAGTTCTGATGACAAGCAACCTACGCTTTTAAATCGATAGTTTCCATCCAAACCTTTTTCCTATCACAGAAACTTCCTTCGAATCTTTTCACAACTTTCTAACAGAGACGTTCGAATTTCTCGTTCTGGAAATCGACGTTTCAAGAGCCATCGAATGGAAGCTTTTTCCAACATCAAATCATAGGAGACAGATGTGGCACTCTTCAGATACGGATAATGAGATTACTATGACTTGGAGACACTTTTCCATTTATGTGAACTGACTAAGTGCTACTTGGAAAATTTATCCTTTGAACTTCTTTATATTTTCTAATATTTCTCTCATTTTTATTGGATTATTAATATGATTAAATTTATACATTTGATTTCTAATGTAATATAAATTAATATTGATCGAGGTTTCGTTATTAGTAGTTGTTTCTGTTTGATTGGTATATGTGAAAGCAGAAACCAATTGCTGGGCATCCTTTGTATTACGAGGGAGTTGTATATGGTCAGTCTGTCTTTATCGCACCCAGGCCAGTGGAATTTCCCTTACGATCAGGCGATACTGGGAAAGAGCAATTGGTAGTCGCGCCAGGCCATCCTAGTATTCGCGCTATTTCACCCTAATTGCGTTCAACCCAACCTTCCATCCCAGCATGCATTGTGATATTGTTGGCGGAGCCAAGCAAATGCTGTGCCAGACACGATTCATTTTCCAACGCGTTTAAATTCAGACCTCTTTTAGTAGATCCAATTTCCACAAAATCATTATCTTATCAAAATCAAAATCTTTAATACAATTTCAAACTAGAAACAATTATTCCTCATCAAATATAATATATTACATTATTAAAACATTGATAATTAAAGAAGGAAAGTGTAAAAAGATAATATTGAAAATAAAAGTGATTGACTTTGCGAGTAAATTGAGCTCGACTCGTCGACGGATATGAAAAGGTTTTACTCGAGCGAGAAAAGCGATGCCGGACGATCTTGGAAAAACATTAGCTAGCAGTGCTGCTGGCGATGCCACGGACGATTTCCTGGCACTCGCTTTTACCGGAGAAGGCCGGCGATCGGCATGATCGAACCTTCGATCCCGTGGCGCACATCCGGCGACTGTAGCCAGTGCCAATTGGCAGTGCGCCAAGAAAGAAAGCGGCGAAATGTTCGCTCGGCCGTGTCGTCGCTTCGCCCGCAGCCTGCCAATCACACTGCAAAAGAATACCTTTATCGTTCAAGTTGCCGGCTAACCGGCAGCAGCTCTGCTAAGACATATCTAATTCTGCTCGAGGAAGCATAGTTCAAGTTTCCTCGAGCGAGCAAAGACCTAGCATGTCTTTGGAGACTTCGATAAGTCCTGCTGACTGTTGCCTGAGCCAGCAAATCCTACCAACTCCACTTACATCAACTAAAAATGTTATAACTTTAATAGTAACTTTTATTATTAACTTTAATAATACTATAGTGTTAGAAGTTATATTTTTAATCGAAGGGTTTAGCAAGAAGTGAGAGTTACTTTAAGTATAACGGAAATACTATTCTTTCCTATTTGTTATAATATAAAACTAGAACTGTAGTGAAAGTCGACAGGGTCTTTATTTATGTTCACAGGCTTCCGGTGCCGTGGTTGCTGTACGGCTTGATCTATGGCAAGCCAGTAGAGGTGAACTCGGTGGGAATGGTCTGCAGCATAGCGATTCTCTTCTGTATGCTGCTCTTCGTCATTCTAAGCATCGCCTGTTTCAAATGGCGTATGAACAAGGGCCTGGGATTCACGATGTTCCTCCTTTACTTCGTCTTCGTCGCGGTTTCGCTAATGTTCGAATACGAGCTTTTAGTCTGTCCGGTTTAAAGGAAAAGATCGAGATATGATAAATGTTCGAATGAGAAGAAAAAAAAAAGGAAGAAAGAAAGAAAAGAAAGAAAGAAAGAAAGCGCCGCGCGCCAATGGAAATCTCGTCATCGTGTCATCATCATCGTCGTCGGCGAGTCACGCTTTAAACCCTGGGAATGAAGAGAACATAAGAAAGCATGCACCAAGTATATACGACGACAAAATTCTTGGTTGCATGTTTCATCGTCTCGCGCGTCGATTCTTCCCGGCGAGGATGCAGCAGCTCTTCCCGACTCACCGGTCGCACCTATTTACACTCACACGGTATACAGGCCCATATAATATACATGACTTTAACATTACATACAATACTGAGGAGAAAAAAAAAGCATACGCAGTCGGGTTACGAAATACCTTCAGTCCTAGTCGAGTTGTACATATTGTATAAACCTTGAAAATACCTGAGCAAACGAAATACTCATGTCTCTCTCTGTCGTTAAGAGTTCTTCTCTCTCAGTCTCTGTCGCGCGGCTAAATATCAGTCGCGCTTTAAACTTTAATATTTCTAGACGAAATAACGCAGCGAGCGCGTCGGCCCGATCGTGCCAAGGATCAATTCCTAATTCGTATCATATATTTCTCTCTCTCTCTCTCTCTCTCTCTCTCTCTCTCTCTCTCTCTCTCTCTCTCTCTCTCTCTCTCTCTCTCTCTCTCTCTCTTTGTTCTATCGATGAACTCTTGCAGAGGTCACACTTATACACACACACACACACACACACCCTTTTTTATCTTCGACTTCTTCTACTAATACTTCTACTACTTCTACTACTCGTAGCTACAATTTCCTTAGCTTTCGACATCCTCTCGCGCTCACCCAAAGGACACCTCGATTTTTTAACACCACTCGGATTTATTCAGAGAGATCCTTTTTTATGATCTTCTAGAGATTAGAAATTTGTGACTGGAAAGTGTAATGCGAGGGTTTAGTGAGATAAGTAAATTGGAGTGGTGTTGGTTGAGTTGGCCGTGACTCGGTCCAATGGCGCGCCTGATAGTTTAGTTCATCAAAGAAAGGACTCCGTAAGGATTCCTTGGCACGAGCGTGCCCGCTCGTTACGATTTAGTAAGGCATTGCACAGGAAGCAAGCAGACACGCTCACACTCGGACACAGAGAGACACCGTGGAAGAGGAAGACGGTCCGAGCAGGACGGACTGATTCTACTCGAAGGGAAGCTCCTTTTTCGCCTATAGGAATTAGCGAGACATACACACACACATTGTAGCAACTTTCCACCGACATGTGTTGGAAAGCTACACTTTCTTTCGGAGCTTGTCGAAGCTTTCCTCAGTGCAAGAAACACGGCAGCCGCCATCTTCGCACACCTTTCTCTTTTTTCGTCCGTTTCTCGTCAATCGAAAACTGGCGGAAATATATGCGCATACACAATTCCCGCGGTCCTGATTCATATCGGATCATGCGTGAATCTGTTGCGGAGCTTCTCGGTCCGTTGATTGGACCGTTTTGAAAGCGCGAAGCGAGGCGGCTGCTTTGCTGGATTGCCTGCTCTCTCTCCCTCTCTCGCTCTCTCTCTCGCTCTCTCTCTTTGCACGGTACATGCTTGCAACGGGTTGCGCTCCGTTCGGGTCGCCCATGATTCTCGTTCGAAACCGGCTGGAATTTCGTGGACGGAATGAATCGTGAAT
>OU343044.1:9475678-9715363 GCA_910593735.2 Ectemnius lituratus
ATTACTACTACTAATAATAATAAAAAAAGGTGCCCATTGTTCCCGAAGTTGGTTGGTACTCGAAGCCTTACTTCTCGTTAAGCTGCTAGTTTTTCCGCTAAATTCCTTCGAGTTCTCGATGTCACGCTATGACATGTTAATGATGACAAACAAAGAGCCCATATTGTTAGAGGAGCGTTAAATAAAACTATTCTATCGTTGTTACCTTGTAACGGACGAGGCGAGGGATGATCGAGCGAGTGAGGAATGAGAGGGTTAACCGAGGAAGAGAGAGAGAGAGAGAGAGAGAGAGAAAGAGAGAGAGTGCATGTGTGTGATTGTAAAAGAGAAAGAGAGAGAGAGGGAGAAAACAAGTCCAGGTTGTGTAAGGATGAACGAAGACCAGTAGATAGATTGGTAGAAGTGTGAAAGGGAGGATTTGTTCGGTGAGATAAAAGTTATGATAGAGTATGATACACGTGTGAGAGGGAATAGATTTTTAATTCACGTTACGCAGACGGATTCGTACTGTATAGAGAAAAGGATTAAAAGAACAATGATATAAACTGTTTAAAGAGGCGTCACAGACTACTCGATGGTGTGGCTAGAGGGAGGTGTTAATTATAACGTGATATCGACTTAAGAATTTTAAGGCACACAATATTATTAAAGTATACCAATGCAGAGAACGGGCCGGTGGCGTAAAAGAAAAGCGTTATTATTAAACAAGAAAATCTATCCACACGCAGGGCAACCAAAAGAAACCAAAAGAATAATAATAAAAAAAAAAAAAGAAGAAGAATCACTCACACAAAGAGAATACTCTACTCGGTAGTTTCGGATATACGCCTAACAGCGGCCTAGCTTTTTATTAAACGTAAAACGAGACTTCACGCACCAGGGGCCGAGGGAGATTCTGGAGGACAAGGAAGAGATAGAAAAGAGACACGACTGACGAGGATGAAAAACAGAGGACAAGATGGTTCATACGAGAAGACCATAATTAAGAGTAATATACACAATATATCAGAGTAAATAACGAATAGGTTGACAACTAGCAGTTTACCAAGAAGATGAATTTACCAAAGTGAGAAGACAGTGCGTGGGAGAGAGAGCGTGTCAACGCGTGAGCGAGCAAGACGAAATCTATTATACATACAATGGGTGAAAAAAGATATTGGCACATGCAGAATTTTTAGAATTCATTTCTTTAATAAAAGAATACTTCTCCGAAGGAATTTACTTGTTTTTTCCTTAAGAAGAATACTTTCTTATTCGAGAAAATGTATTTCTATTCATTAGAAATAGATTTCCTTTCCTAAAACAACTGTGCCAGTGCTTTTTTTATCCACTGTATGAAGTATATATAAATATAAACATATAAATATCGCGGGTTCGTCGCAATTTTTGTATACTCCTCAAGAAAAAATATACTAATCTCGGACTAGGGATATTGTAACGCAATCACGACTTTTCCAAGCTTAAGCTCCAGTCGACACGTCATCTTTACGGCACCCCTTAAACAGTTACTGTATTCACCCACCAACCACTACCATCACCACCCCTCGTTCTCGGCGCTACGTTTACCTATCTATTCACGTTAACACTCCTCGTGGCGTAAAAGGTGTAGCTCGGCTGGCTTCTCGAATGTATTCTAGCAACGATATACTCTACACGCTTCTAGTTCGAGAATAATATCGATTTCTCAACGTTTCATCGAAGCAACAATATCATCGCCTGTACTTTGTGTTGGAATATTTGAGAAGACAGTATTTGTGGGATATTTGAGAAGAAAAAGACGAAGAATAATACAAATGCATTCCAATTGAATTATCTCTGACAAATGGCAATGTTAATATTAAACTAAAATGTTCTCTGCAAGGCTGAAAGTTGGCTATTACAAGCCAACCCTTTTCCTTTTGTACGTAAAGCATCATCGCGTTAGATGCACCTGGAAAAAATTCTTCTAGATCGAGAACTATGCACGGCCTTGATTGAGAATGAATATTGGATATTTGTCAGGGAAGAAATGGAAATAGAGATATTGAGAAGAATGTGATTTTATTCGCTTGGGTGATTAAGAAAGCGTGTAGATGATGGAACTAGCGAGAAGAATAGCCGGTAGAATCGTAGAAGGTATTTCTAGCCACGTACATGTATTATACAAGAGCGAATAGAGAAGGATGCACAATACGATCTTCCGAAACGTGTATCGAATAACCAATTAAAAAACGACGTCGTACCTTTCTGCGATCGAATAACCCTTCGAAAGATGCTCGAAAGAAAAAGCTTTAGCGAAGTTCCGTGTTTCGAGCGGGACACTTTACATGCAACGAGTCAATCGGAAGTCTTTCACTCGAGGTTCCAAAGTTCTTTTCCTGGGACACACGTTGACGATTGAACGTGTAACAGCACAACTCCCAACTAAGCTGAAGGAGAAAAGGAGCCTTTTAACGTCTGGTATCCTCGCTCTCGCACCAGCTTCCCAGGTACTAGTACTACTGGCAAGGAAAGCTCCGAGGCAGAGAGAATTTTCCATGGGTACAAGTAGGAAGGAAGCAGAACAGAAGAAAAGGTGCTTTTGAAGATGAAGATGAAGAGAGTAGTAAGAAGTGGAGATGGTAAAGATGGCTGGGGAAGGTTGCCGCTCGTTAAGTAGCCAAGTAGGTTGCGAAGAATAAGGGTCGCAAAAGGGCCTCTGGCATTGGTAACAAGAGATCCGAAGGGCAAAGGTCAGACTCGAAAGAAGAAGAGAAGAGGATCGCTCGACTAAGCTGGACGGTGCTATTCGCGCCTAGTAATTTGTACTTTATAATACTTCGTAGGCTAAACAAAAAAAACAAAAATAAGCGGAAGGCTCGTGTCAAGCGCCTCTCTCAGGCCCAGCAGATACATCGAGGCTTTTTTTTCATTTCGCCGATTGGCCAACACCGAACTCTAATGATGGCAGATAGGCACGCCGTCGTCCGCGGCAAAAGTTTCGAACCTTAGTCGCTCGAGAGTCATTTTTTATATATAAATCATTGAAAGAAAAATGGAAGCGCGACGACGCCGTGCTTCCCCCGAGAAAATCATCCTCGGCGATATATATATATATATATATATATATATATATATATATATGTGTGTGTGTATATATATATTTCTGCGGCGGTATAAAAAGGCAAAAAAACATTGGCGCACCGTTACGGTAAGCTACAATATACACCTATTATAGTATATACAGATATATACAATTGTAACTATAAAGAAAGCGACATGCGCACACACACGGCATTGCGAACAAACGGAGGAAGGAGAGCTGCCGTTTTGGCGCGCTGCTGGTGCGACAGACAGCGAGGAAAGCAGGGTGCAGGACAGAGAAGAATTGTACGTAGGCACATAGAAAGACAGACAAGATGAAAGAGATGTAACATTAGAAGCATTCATACTTAGCACGATCGGAAGAAAGCCTTTGAAATTCGACCCCTGTCGAAACGACGAGTTTTTGCGACCTGGTTTCCTCGCGATTCAGTTACACTCTCTTCTTCTCTCTCTCTCTCATTAAAAAGAGAGATCCACTTTTGTTAAAAATTCCGTTCATCCAATTCCTCGACCATCCAAGTTAAACTCTCATCCCGGGAAGAGTGTGTGTGTGTGTGTGTGTGTGTGTGTTTTTTTTATCGAGTGTATCAACCGGCAGATAGTCGTTCATTCGTTTTTTTTGGTGGGGGGGGTTTAGAAAATTTGTATTGCCGGGATGGCCGGACCATTAATAAACGAGTTGGAAGTAGTTTTAGAAGAGTGATGCGACCACTAGTCAGGTGATTTAGATGGGAATGCTTCCCGGGAAGCGAGCCAAACGGTGGTTTCACTAGTTGCGAAGCCGACACACGGGTGTGCACCCCTATAAAAAAGAACCTTCTGTTCTTTCTTGGACCCTCGGGTCGATCGTACGTAAAAAACAGCCGCTGTCCAAGAGAGAGAGAAATCTTTTTCTCATTGTTATTGTTTCTGTCTCCGATCAGCGGAAAAGCGAAGCGGCGACGACGGCGGCGGCGTCCATAAAGGGGATGTGTTGTTGTCCCAAGCAAGGGGGGAAAAAAAAAAGCAGGCGAAGGAGACATGGGAAGGCGCGAACGCACATATCAGACGAGAAAGAGATGTTGACGATATAAAAATTTACTTGATTACATAGAAGTATTACTAGATGATTTAGTCATTAAGGGTACATCGTAGGGCGGAAATGACTAAGAGTGAGGAGATCGCGTTACAAAGTTTCTATAACGATATAAAGATTATATACAAAAAAGACATAGTAGCTACGTAATGTTCGGCACTCGCAAAAACATGTTGACACTTGCGAGTACCTTGTGTGCGTGTGTAAGATTGTATGTGATTATCTATGTACGCGCGCGCGTATGTGTGTGTATGTGTGTGTGTGTTATGTTTCCGAGGGAAGATCGCTGCTCCAGAGAGGATATTTTGCCGGGGAAAAGAGTCACCGTTTCATCGATCGTTCGACCAATAGCTTCGCGTAATTAATCCCAGGCTCTCTCCCCCTCCCCCCTTTTTTACGTATACGTGATTATATAGTTTATGATTGACGTTGATCCGCGCGACGCGCAAATAGGGTAATTTCAAAAGCCGAGCCACTGTGTGGACACACACACACACTGGCTTTAAAGTACATTCGAGTACTGAAAGGCGCGCAACGCTTCAATAACTCGAGCAATCATAGTTTATACATACAATCAGTATAAAAAGGTACTATGCATCTATCAATTTTACCTGAAACGTATTGAAAAGAAAGGAAAAACAGTTGAGAGATATTCTTTAATCGATATTTATTCTAAAAGCATCGGAAGTATAAAACTGTTCCGTTTAATAAATATCGATATCTACGTTTCAATTAAAATTCATCAATGCACAAATACTCTTTACACCAATTGTATAAATAAAGCCAAAGAACACACACACACACATACACATACAAAGCGACACACATCGATCAATGTACCATAGAGAGAGAAAAAAAAAAAGAGCCTCTAAATGCGCGTAGGTCCAAAAGAGAAACACGTTTCCGTGTGCAAGGGTTGTTTTGCGCTGTCGAGTGTTAGACTTTATTATGCTGTTATACTACCAGAAAAAAGAAGAAGAAGGAAAAGCCTGTCTCTTCGTGCGCTCGTGGAAACGTGGAAACGAGCCACCGCCGCGTGTCTCTCGAGTTATACCGATCGCTGCGACCAGCGTCTTTCACTTCCACGTGCACCAGTTTGTAAAAGAAGGTTCTTGCGCGGCGACGTACGAGGTCAGGGCGTAGAAGGGTTGTGTTGGAACTGGGAAAGAGGTCTAGGGCGTTTCGGTTTCGATTCCAGTTCGCTGTGATAGGTCAAGTGCTGGTGGTACCGCGGCTGGAAAATTCCCCGAACGATCGATCCGTGGACACTTTGCTTTGTTCGTTGTTCTCCTTCATCCCTTAACTACTCCCACTCTCTCACTCTCTTTCTCTCTCTTTCTCTCTCTCTCTCTCTCTCTCTCTCTCTCTCTCTCTCTCTCTCTCTCTCTCTCTCTGTGTCTATCAGAATTGCAAAGGATAGCGTCGTGCAGGCACACGTGTGCTAAATATCCCTGTTAAAAATGAAAAAATCGCACCAACGACCACGTTCTAATCAAGCCTGGCAGGAGCTGTCTCACCTGCTCACGGCTTCGCCATTGCCGAGACTAGCGAAACAAACATAATGCTTGGCGAAAAACGACCCCCTCCAAATAAACGCAAAAAAAAAGAAGAAGAAGAAGAAGTCGCAAGGCAAAGCGACGACGAGAGACTTACGCTAGCGCGGAGAAACGATAGGGTGAACAGAAGAATCGGTAAAAAAGAAAAAAAAGGGTCTCACGCTGATGTTTCGGCCGAGGGGAGAAAAAAGAACCACCGCCGCGACGAGGGAGCTGGCACAAGGAGTACAGACACCTAACTTTCCGAGAGTTCCGACCACTTACCAGAGCACCAAATCTGCACGCACTTCGAAGTTATATGGTTCGTGAGTTATTAATAATAATCGATCTAACAATTTGTCGTGTCTACGAAGGAAGGGAAGCTCGTAGTGTCGGCTTTCACGAGCGCGGGTGATAGCGCGTGCAATAAACCAGGAATATAAATATTATAAATATATACATAAACATATAAATATTATAAATATATACATATATGATAAACAATATTAATATCATTATATACAACATTTTTACGGCATATACGGATACGACGTAGAAGGACGAGAGGTACCTTAGGATTATTAAATTGTTGTTGTCTACCCGTAGCGTTGTAGCATACTATACAGATGTAGAAAAGGACTCGTCCAACTCGCGGGGACAACAAAGAATAAGAAACCTCGAGGACACGTGCGAGAGTGCAATATCGCGTGTGTGTTCGTGCGCGAGAGAGACAGTGCGTGTGGGATGGATGAGTGCGCGTGAGAGGGTGTGCGCGCGTGCGTGCGCGCGAGAACGCTCGTAGTTGGAAAGGTAGATGGTTCATAGGGAGGTTTGAGAAGAAAGGGTTGTACGAGGGTGGAAACTGAAGTTCTGGCTCAACAAAGAGTGCAGTAAGAGGTGAAAATGAGGGATTCGAATGATGCGCGATTATTGTGTGTTCGAATGCTTCGAAAGGGAGGACGAAGGGGCAAAGGCGTGTCGGGCGAGCGGGGAGAGTCGGCGTACATGTACTATTACTTCATAATGCATTTATATATATTCACATATAATATGTATTGTACATATAACTATGTGTGTATATATATAGATATACTTTTGAGGGCTCTAGCTGCGTAACTGAAAAGAAGAAAAATCAATGATTAACATTATACACACTGAATCTATACATATACTTTAAACGTGTGCCTATGTGCGCACGTGCGTACGCGCGCGTACGTGCGGACACTCGAGAAGAAAAGACCCACCCACATCTCTTTACAGCAAAGATCCCTTAAATCCACCAGCAACCCCATCTTTTGCCTCCTTTCTCCCTGTCAGGCTCTCGACAAAAAATTACCACATACTCGGTACACACACAGACGCGTATACACGGGCCGACAAAAAAAAGAAAACAAGAAGCCACCCTCTGCCTGCTATCCATTCTTCACACACGCACTTGCGCACATATCCATTACGCATTACCGTAGCCGTGTTGTGTAGGGAATGTCTTTACTAAGTAAGTACAATTTCTCATGTTACACGTTATACGAAGAAACAAGAAACGTGATTGGGTCTCTTTTTGCGATTATGAAATAGGAATGGAAATAATGGAATTTCTTGTGTATTTGAAAATGAGCCTGATGTACCAAACGATCTCATATATGAAATAGACGAAGGGATTAGATAGTTGTATGTAATGGGAAAAAAGGGCGCTCGTTTGCATCAGGGATGCTGACAGTGCCGGGTGACAGGCGACATTAACTGGCAGTTCAAGAGCAGTGCCACTAGGATTCCTCTGGCAGTTGAGGACCCTTGTCCTCTCTCACAGAATCATTCTCCCTTCGCTTGGACCATTCAAACTCCCAGGATTCTATCTCTCTTTCTTTCTCTATGTCCGGCACTTGACGGGTCCTCTCGTTCGTTCGAAGGGAGAATGATTGCTGGCAGAATACGAGGGATGAAATAACGAAGGTGTATGTCTTACGAAGTCAGTTTTAATTAAACTAGATCGAATGGAAGAGGAATCCTCGAGTGACACGCTTATTTGATAGTAGTCCGTCCGCAGAAGAGGCAGGTTGATTGGAGAGGTATGTTAAAAAGGAAGAGAGGGACGAATGTAGAGTGGAATGTTATCCTGTTACCCTGTGATTGGCCAGGAAAGTTTTGAGTATCAGAAATTGATGGAGAAAAGAGGTACGAGTACGCGAAATTGTTTCTATCAAATGAGAAAAGCTCTTGCGACTCTTACCTTGCTGAATCAAGTACGACTGCTTTCCGCATCTTTATACCGTGTTTCCGGTATACGCGCTATTTCCTTATTCCGCGCGACGTTTCACTTGGCCACTCCTTTCTCCCTTGACCATCCACCACTCTTTCTCCCTCGGATATGGATTCGAAGTGTCAAGAAAGTTGAGAGCGAGAAATCCTCACTTTACAAAGCTCAAATGCTCCAAAAAGTGCCCAATTCTTTTGGATGATTCTAAAGGACGCTTGTTATGATGTTCTCGGGATAAACGCTTCTCTCCCTGCTTCTTTCTTGGATCCTCTTCGCTCTTACGGTTTTGACAAAGTACCGTTTGCTCACCCGGAAAAACTCCGAGCTCGTTTCGGCACTCGTTGAGAACAATCTTTCCCACACCCGCTGTCGATTAATCTCAATTACATACGTTACCAATACCAATTACTACTAACATGTATATCGCAAAACTATTAGTCGATGATTACTTGTTCGAGTGAAACTCTCTTTAAACCGTGTTAAAACGCGATTGCATGCGACTATTGATCCGGAGAGCAGAGGAATGCCTAGTTGCGAAAATTTTGCGCTACTACCGGCGGATTCTAATGCGCTCTTTAGCAACTCAACATACGTATGGTACCTACTCTGTCTCTCTCTCTCTATCTCTATCTCTCTATCTCTCGAGTCTTGTTTCGCCAGTTTCTATTTATCAATATTCTATCGATATCGCTCGTCGACAATAATCGAGTAACAAAGGAACCGTCGTTCAAGTTCGACATTCCGAAAAATTTCACTGATCAAATCTGATTTATTTAATCATTGAAGGAAGCTTTAATTTCGTGTCTTATCTGAATTCCTTCCCCTTTAATTCTGACCCTTGCCAATTTTCAGTTCACTCAAAGATCGAGAGCTTTTTCCTGCTGTGTCCATTAATCTCTGTACACTTACGATTCCTAGTTATCGATCGTTATCGTAGCAAAGCAAACTGTCAGGAAAAGGTTTAACGTTTCACGGATTATTCTGCAGAAACAAGCGGATTTCGTCGTCCTCCTTTCCATGCTAAGTCCACGCGCTTTATCACCAGTCACGCCGAGGTCTTGTTATAGATCTGTTTTGGAGGTTGCCCGTTACGATTGCGATCCTGTTGTACGCTTATATTATTGCCGTTAAATCGCGATCTCGTAACACGAACGAGTGAGAGCTGAACGATTGCTGATTAAGGATGGTGCTCGGCGATGGCCAACAGTTGGAATGGTCGAGAAAAAGGTGACGACTATCGACGAACAGAGAGAGATTTGGCCCAATAAGAAAAAAGGAAGAAGAAAGAGAAGACCCAGCATCCCCCATGGCATATTATCGAGTCTGCGAGGTCGTAGCACATTTGTCCGGTCATATCTCTCGGCAACGCGACCAAACGACTAAAGGAGCTCATCGCCATTGTACATAGATATAATAATAGTTTAATTGAACATAACGAGGAACGAGGCAAGAGGAAACTGCGATTACCCTCGCCGTAACGTACACCTTCAAATACATGCACACATACAGACATACACACAGAGCACAGAGAGACAGACATGAAATAACACAAGAGACACGGTGACATTACGAATTGTTAAAAGATGGTAGATGTAATTTAAGGGATACTATGTCAGGACTTGGCGATGCCCGCTTCCGCTTGGAAGCAACGCGCGCGTTTACGGTCCCGCAGTGGCCCAAAACATCCCCAAATCCCCATGTCGTTGATACATAGAACGCATTCTTTCTTCTGATCGAACATAAGAGCTTTCAGTTCCCAATGAGATCGCATTCGTGCCCAAAAAAGGAAGGCCTTTTTTCCCTCGTTGAACCGATATGCGGGGTGCGGGCATTTCTCAACTGGAAGTAGAAAAGCCCGCATCGAGTCAAGACTCGATGAGAATCAGCCGATCTTAAAAGTGGCGCTTGTGTTACAAAGCGGGACCAGTTGGCTGCGTGACCGATTCGAAAGGGGTTTCTGGGGGTGGAATCGTCGAAGTAGCCACTTAGAGATCGGCTTGTTCGAATCACTCGATGACTACGGAGTACCAAGGAAAGAGAGCCGATCTGGGAAAAGATACTTTTAAGTGATAGACAAGCGTCGTGATGCGAGGACCAGGATTTTAGGATAAAACAGAACGTGTACTAAGACGAGAGAGTGCACGATCTGAATGAATGGAATATGTTGTGGCAAAATGCTTTGCCAGGATCGCCTTTTCCTTATACTTAAGCTTTAGCAAAAGCCCAGGACGAGCGAGGTGTCCTCACTTCACGACGCCTAAGGGAAAATTCGGGCGACCGATTATCGATCATTAAAACCAGACGTATATGCATTATTCCGTACCAAGTACGGCCGAAGCAATCGAGTATATTTACTATAGACTTTAACGAGGAAATAAGTCAACTGTATCGTGAATAACGGAGCATGAACGAAGAAAGGCCTGCATCGACCATCTTTCCTCCACACTTCCCGATATCCTAGCCCCACCCTCCCGCCACCCCGTGACCCTTGTATCCCGTTATTCTAATCCCTACCTCCCCAAAACAAGAACAAACAACATATTGTAATCTATTGTAGATTGTTGTAGATAAATTATACGGTTTGACCGTACATTGTTACTTTTTGTCGACAATATAAAATACACAGATATATAAGTAATACTGTTGATTCTTATTTCCTACCTGGTTTTGTTATAAAGAATTTCATTAATACAAAGTTTGCATTATTTCATATATATAATTCACTTATTTTCATACAAAATTAATTAGGAGAGGATATTGGAACAATGTGTCCTCATTGGCAGAACTTTTTAATGGGTGGGTGGCTATGTACAAATCATGGTTGTATGTTTCTTTAGTTTCATAAAATTGGGATAACTTAATGCGCCACTGTTGGCATGCTTGGCGATCCGACGACGTCGATAATGTCGGCTTTCACTTCTGGTTCTGTCTTTGGAAGTAAAGCTGCTGGTATAGTTAGAGTCTTTCCTGGCGCCAATGCTTCGTATTGGTGCCTTAATGATTGCAACTCGTAGTCACAAGTGGACAGAGCGCTTTTCAACTCATAATGTAACACTATATCGCTTCTTAATTCATTAAACTGCTGACATATCTGTTCGGTCGGCGGTGGGTTGAGTTCTGGCAAGTAACATTTATTGATTATACACTCGACCGATGAAAGATATCATTAGCTCCCTCGAAAGGTCGTACCACTTACCTAGTTTTAATTCATTTAGCATTTGCTCGATGCCCTTCATCTTCTTTTGACCTAAACTACTTGGCAACTTTATCCTCTGAGATCGCAGAGATACACCGCTGTTCTTGAAGTCTGGGAATTTAATGCCAGCTGATTCCACTGCCTGTAAGGATGCACTAATGTTAGCTTTTGTAACTACATCTAGACTTCGAATGCTAATGCCGCATACATGAGATGTATCAGTCTTATTGGGTCTATTTCTGGAAGAACTACTACTCTTCTTGGATGATTTTCTTTCACTCTTCCTTGGGTCTGCCTGATGATCAGCTGCTGTAATTAATTTCTGTAAATCCTGAGTCTTTCTATCCCGTTCTTTCTTTCTTTGTTCGATCTTCCTCAGTTCTGTTAGTAATGTTTGCTCCTCCTCTACTTGTTCCGGAGTCCTCTCGAATAATTTCTTTAGCTGTTCCTTCCGCCTTTTTTCGTGCTCAGCATCAAATATATACACCTTATCGTTCTGTGCCTTGGCTTTAGTCAATGCCGCACCTACTTGATAATACCTACAACAGAATAATATTAGATTCAAATTCCTTATAATTCTATATACCAAATTATTATTCTTTTTTCACCTACCTTTCTTTTAAGTCTTCTACTGATCTTGGAGGGAACTTTGTCCTGTCCCATCTATCTTGAATAAGAATGAATCTCAGATCAAATCTTCTACATAGGTCGAACAGGTGGTCTGTCTCTGCTCTGGTCCATCCGTTTGTCACCAAATGTTGTACATACTCGGCATTGGTGTATGTTGGGATGGGAACTTTCTTATTAAACTTTGCAAATGGATATTCTTTGCCAGCATCAGCAACGCGTCGCCAATGATGGAACACTGCACCATCTGTTCTAGCTGGATTTGTGAATGGAGTCCATTTCCATGGACGTACCTTTTTCATACCAAGCTTTGCACGGACTTGTTTATAACCTTGTCCAGTGTCAGTAGGGAAAAGTGGAGGAACATCGTTGTTGTCTTTGCAAAGTAATGCAAAGACTTCGCGATGCATACCCTCAGGGCGTTTTGGCACTTTGCAATCATACTTCTTTCGTGCTTTCTTGTCACTCCCAATGATCGATTCCTTCGTTAATTCAGTGATCGTTGGCACTTCGATGTCCAAAATATCTCGTACATCAGCCATTCTTAATTCTTGCGACTATTACTTGCTTTTAATCAACAATCACAACACTAATTCACTCGTAGGTTATACGTCAAATAGAATACGGCATGGGAACGAGTTAGCCTTTCGTGGCAATATGGTTTTTATGTCCCAAATGCCATAAAAATAGCAGGTTTTACTAAACCCGTAAAAAACATCGAGAAATGATTGTTGAAACTCTTTTAAACCATAATATTGTACTTTACCATAACACTAGTTGATGCGAGGTTATAGAAACACGAGTGAGATTATCGGGAGTGCGCTGCTGTAGTATTCCAAGAAAGAATTATACAGTTACGCATCCGGAATTCAAACTGGAGTTCGGTCTTTGTTAATATAAATGTTAATTCCATGAAGAATTGATTTTTATTCATTGTTTCTTTAATATATACAGAAAAAAATCAGATTGACTGTGTGGATAAATTGCGTCTCGTTACAAGTGATATAAACATGGCAAACTATTGTTATTGTGGACTCAGCAAAATATCGCCGTTATCAGGCTGGGGTACATTTAATAGATTTATCGTTCCAGGTATTTGCACCTTCGCAGTAGCAGTGAACACTTTTTGGTCTTTCTTTTCCTCAGTTGGAGAGACAAATTTGCATAGAATAATGTACCAGAAACTCTGTACAATATTCTTCACTAAGCCTATTGAATGGAAGATGGATTTTAGATTAATTGAAAGATACTCTCTTATTTTTCCTTGCACTAAATTAAACGTACCACTGGTGACAAAGATTCCTCCTATTGTGGCACACAATTTTACTAAGAACTGCCAGATAGTATCTCTTTGCTGAGTAACCTTTATCTTTAATGCACTCATATCATATTTAAAAAAGATACCAGGTATACCATGCGAACCTTTCTGATGATCAATTGGTCTTTGATGATCTTTTACACTGTACTGGTACGTTTTGGAAGTACTCAGTAATGTTCTGATATCAGTAGGCACTACTTCGACAAAGTATTGGTACAAGATCATATCTGTATATGGAAAACATCATACAGAATGAATAAAACGAATATAAAAGTTCTGGAATACAATCAGATTCCAGAAAAGATCTTACTATCATCGGCTATCTTTTCATCCCCTTCAAGAGGATGAACAATTCCTGGACTAGGACCACCGAAGGAGAATCTATTAATCCTATGTGTGAAATTATAATCCCTAGCAGTCATAAATGCAGCAATATGTATGTGTCCCCCGAAGAGTACAAGAGATTTGCCTGCAGTGATATGAAAGTTGCCAGCAACTTTATTCACAGCAAGACTGCCATGTATTCTACATGCATCTGGTGCATAATTAGGCTTGTGCGTCCTAAAAATCACTAGTTTAAAATCAGTCATTCAACTAACATCATAAGATAGTGTATCTACCTCTTTGGCATTTCACTGTACAGAGTAACTTGATTAGATTTCCATAGGAGTTCATGAATAGCATGATACTCTTCACGAAGGTAAGAGTTCATATGTTTCAGGGCTTCGAAATGTGCTCTTTGCTCCTGTGTCAATTCCCACCAAGTATCCTCCTCTGACAGAGTTTTATAACCACCAACCATATTCTGATTAGTGGCATCGAGAACATCAGCACCGATCTTGCCACATGGCATAGCGACGGTGATGTCAATGTTGATTTTCAACTTAGCATCGACATCTGTGTCTGGTTCGAACTTAAACTGGAGTCTGCTGTCGAGATAATAGCTTGTCTCTGCTATTATTAAGTAAATGATAATGCAGATCGTAATTATCGAGACTGCAAGGGAAAAGGTGCGAGTTTTATAGTGTTTAATAGAAAACTCTTCTATTCTTTTCAACACAGCTGTTTATATGTTTACATACATGTTCCTCCTACTGCAGTCTTATTGACATAAGGTTCCGGGACTTTCGGGAACCCGTCTAACTCCTTCACAGCCTTTATATTAACATGCCGTCTTCTTAGCATTTTTCTAAACTAATATTTACACTCGATTGTTGATGATTAGTGATTCGCATTGATGACAGTTCGCCTAACCTATACGATACAATGCACTATTTGGAAAGAGATCTGCGATCTTTCACAGAGATTATCACTCCAATTTTATGGAGAATGCCTTCACCGATTCATCCTCCCTTAACTTTAATTGACCTCAACTTTCACCCTTACTTTCAATACGAGAGTAAGTTCTACTCTCGTTGACGCACACCGAGCGCCACGTATTTACACATACATTAACAGGATAAGCACCGAAAAACAGGTGGGAGAAATCTCGGTAACGTGGAACATCATTTCGAGATACTTGGTGTTAATTATTCTTTAAATCCTTTATGTTAAAATCTTAAAAGAAATTAAAGGGCGACTCTAATTAATAACAAAGTTCTTTCTGAATCTACGTGACGTTCTTCAAAACAGATAGATAAGCCATTGATGATTTCAGGATCTAAAATCAATTCATTAAGAAGAATTTCATGAGATTTCTCGCATTATGAAAGACGTATCTCTTACAGTGGCGAAGGTTTCGATTGAAAGGACATAGAACTTCCCAGCTGTGAGATACAAAGGCCTTTGTGATCTTGCAATGCAGATTGACAAAGGACGAGCCATCCTTGATGGCAATTCGTACCAGTCTAATAAGTAATAAGCTACTTCGACTTGCAAGCTCTGAAACAGTTAGAACTGCTTCTGAACTCTGCATTTTTATTTTAAAAAATTCTCTAATAAAGAAGATACGAAAATACCTCGTGGATGAGGCATTCGCCGATAAAGCAGTAACAGAAAATCAGAATGACCACTGCCGATGAGAATATGACGTACATTACTGTGTTGAGAACATCTCCGCCATCAGTCATCTTAAATTATGTGATTAATTTCAGGATTTCATATGCACCGAGTGAAATAAAGCGTCGGTTACCATAAGTAGTTGGAACACGACGATACAGAGGGACCACATTAAACCGAATGTCTGTACGAACATTATGGGACTGGAAACCTTCTCCAAGGCTGCTGCGAATCTATAATATATTTTAATATTTGAAAGAAGAAATAAAATAAATTATCTTATGCCTGTCTTATTAACTTGTATATTATACTTCATAATAAATTTCATTTATATAATTGATCGTTCTATTTTAATTCGACTGACAACTATTACCGTAAAAGTTCATTGTGTCTGTCGAGAAGAGATTTCATCTCTTGCTTGTGTCTGGTTGGTTCTACACACATCCTTTTAATACGATCAGCCAGAACAGATAACTGAGTGCAAATGTGAAATGTCACAGACACTAGAAGACTGTCGGCACCGGTAGCACCGAGTGGCAAAAGTGGAATAATAGAGACAAAGTAAAGACTGAAGTAAAGATAAGTCCTAACATCGGTGACTTCGAGGATTGGTGGTACACGTGTTGTTAATTCAAAAGGCAGCGAGCAATTGGCGAAATCTACGATGAGAAATATATGATCTGACAAATTGAATTTGTGTTTCAATAATTATTGACTCACCGTTCAATATGCAATCGATGATTGGTAGCACGAAGAAGAAAGCACTGGCCATAAATAAAGAAAGATAACAAGAACTAGTAAAAAGGGCTGCTGCGCTATTATAAGTAGCAAATTTCTGCTTTTCCCAATTTGTCTGATATAAATTCTTCTTGGTATCTTCGTTGACAATCGCCACAAGTGAGAGGACACTGCGTATTTGCAGTCGAAACATGAAGACTTTGAGAAGTAATAGAATATTGGGAAAAACCTTGGTCAGAATACGACAGAGCTTTTCTAGATTGTGAATATTCTGGCAAAGAGTGATTATGTCGAATATATCAAATGATAGAACGTAGATTAAATACACAGTCAATCGAAAGTCATTTAAATTTTCAGGCCAAAGCCCATAAACACCCAGGATTTTCTTACTCCAAAAGAAAACGTCATCGTTATGAAGGAAATTTACTTGCAATAAGAAACCTTTTCCCATTTCTCCCGAAATATATCCGACCAAATCGAATTGAAATAGCAGAACGAACTAGGAAAGTGACAAGATTTCAGAAGACAGGGGATGGAAATAATAGGAGTGAATCCTCCGAACTTTTGAATCGATAAAGCTCGCCCATTAACGCCAAATTATAGGTGCCTCGTGCTGGATATTCTAGAGTGGCAGAATGTCTACTAAAATGATAGGTGTCACTATGGAATTTGCATGAGCAATGAGTAGCGTGTCACATTGTTCGCTGACTTTCGCCCGATTCCGAATCGTACTGTCTGAAAGTACGACGTGCAGACTTTTTTTAGGATCGAATATTATCAGCACAGTCATTTAAACTTCGCCAGTGTATTACTACGAATTCAAGGAGTTTTATGATAGCTGTCGAATGTTTTTTGCTAAAAGTTCATCGGCGTGAGAAACGACACGGTGGAAGTTCTTGAGAAATATTGAAATTGAGGAAAAAGATCGATTCTAGGAAATGCTGGACTTTTTTGAAATGGATCGATTGTACGCTGCGAACTGGAGTGTTCAGATCCAGTCGTTTGCTGGAAGAACTTACGTAATGAAAGCTCGAACTGTCGAAGAGCGCGTGTGCACCAGGAGAGAGCTTGCAGCGTCCAAACTAGTGCAACCAGTGTCACTCTATGAATTGCACGTGGCGGACTTCCGAAGGAATCGTTTGTGAATCATGAAGCATAAACTGATCCTGACAGTTGGCGCGGTTCTTATCACCACGGTCATCTTAATTGCAAGTCTGCTCTATTATTATAATACTGGTACGTAATAATTTATCTCACGAATATTCAGTATAACATTTACGATTGTTATTCTTTTATATAAATGTAATTTTATAATTTCAAGATCTACTATTTATCTTACATTTATCTTTAAATTACGTAGACAGAACTTAAAATATAAATTCTCCACGTGTCGAAAGTGTTGGGATAGTGGAATCTGGGAAAATAGGGGAGAAAATGATCCGTAACGAGAGAAAATAGCTTTTCGCAGCATGAGGGATGAAAAGTAGAGAAAGCCACGAGATCAATTACGCGCTTGGCTTGCATTTACTCTATTATCTACGACAAACATTCTATCTAATGAACTTTGAACAAACATGTGCCTTTATTCTTCGATAATTGGACGATTTCCGTTTGCCGCCCAAGCTGACTCTACTCTTGTCAGTCAAGTTGTTCATCAGTGTCAACGCGCGATTGAAAATTCGAAGCAATGATTCATCTTATTAGATTAGGACGAAACGCCATTTGGAATATATTTCCATCAGGCAAATAGTGTCAAAGTTACAGCTGAACATAGAACATGTGTTAGAATTTCTAATTGGTTGAAAGGCTGTCCGAGAGGCACATTCCAATGTAAAGGAACTACAAGATGCTTGACACAGTCGCTCCAGTGCGACGGTAATCGCGACTGCTCAGGTGGAGATGATGAAGATGATTGCAGTAAGTTGTGAAATTAAATTGAAACTAATATTTCAAAGATCAAAAAGAAATCATTCGCTTCTCATTTATTATACAGTGGATCTCAACGGTGATTGGTTCAATGTGGATAAGAATGTACCCGAAGTACAATGCTTCATGACCGGTAATTTTAGCGAGGATGATTTGAAATTGTGCAAAATTTATAATAAATTATCAATGTTTCATAGACGAAATACCACCGGAAAATTGCAATTATACAATGTGCGCTGCAAACTGCCAATATTGGAACGAAATACCACAGAATTTGTCACAGTTTGTTATTAAAATGTACGAATTTTTATTAATCTTGACTTGTGAAATATTAGTTTTAAAATATATATATTTCAGAAATATTAGTAATTCTCGTATCGACGGGCTGAATGCGACAGTATTGGCCAAGTATGACAAGTTGCAAACACTGTAAGGACACTAATTATTATTTCTATCAATTTGTTAAATTTATTGTAAGTACACATGATTGGAATTAATAATTTCTAATTATAATCAATAATACACGTCATCAGGATACTGTCGGATAATGAGATCAACACGATCTCTGCAGGATATTTAAAAGGATTGCAAAATGTTCACAATCTTTATTTAGACAGCAACAAATTAACTACGGCAGATTTAATCGATCTTGATGGATGCTCGAATTTGAACTACATGTAAGTTTCGGGACCAGAAAAATCTGCACAAACTAGCTCAGACCTTGATTTCTTTTCAGATCATTAAAACATAATTTACTGAACGAATTCAAATTACCGAATCTCCCAGCTGTAACCGAAATGTAAGTGCCACTAATTTAATATTATAAGACTAATTAAAGCCTTTGTTTAACTAATACAATATTCACAGAGATTTAAGGGACAATCGATTGGAAACCATAAATGGGAGCATGTTTCAGGGTTGCCCTTCTTTAACAACACTGTAAGGACATATTTAAATGAATATCAATCACAAATAAACAAAACATCGATAATATATTTTTCAGTAATCTGGCGAACAATCGAATAAAATATATTGAAGCAGATGCCTTCAAGAATATGTCTCGACTTATAGAATTGTGAGTTCTTTTGGATAAATAAGAAAAAATCAATGATTCGATTCTCTAATCGATTTTCAGGGATCTCGCCAGTAATCGGATAAAACACCTGCACATGAACACCTTCTCACCCCTTTATAATCTGACAGTGCTGTAAGTATGCAAACAAAGGGGTTAACGACGCGGGAATCCAACTGCGTTAATTTGATTATCAAAAGCTCTCTAAATCCTTGTACGTGACAGATTCGTTTGCACGAATCTTTGGCAATCACACGTTGTGATATTTAAGTGTGCACGTTCAACCTCCGCCGTGTCACGTACGAGCAGATCTTGTCTTTTATTTTTTTATTATCAATATTGACGAGACAATATTACGTTTTATTTACACGATTATAAAATTATATTGCATCGTTTTATTGTAGGTGGCTTGGATACAATCCACTCGAAGAAATCCCAGAATCTTTCTTCGCATTAACTAAACTTCGATCATTGTGAGTTATAATTTTGATAGATCTCACATAAAATCATAGATTTTCATCAAGAATTTTTTCTTTTAGGCACTTTGAAGAATTGACCGTCACATATGAGTTGAAGAAGAATGCATTCGATGATTTTAAAGAATTGGAATTCGTGTACTTCACAAAGTTTCATTTCTGCGCGACTTATGCATCGAATGTGAAGAAATGCCAACCGGCAACTGATGGTAGATATCATTAAAATGTTTAATGAATTCTTTGATTTATAATTCTTTTTATTTCATAGGTGTTTCGTCGATTACGGATCTATTGGATAAATCATTACTACAAGCTGCAGTTTGGGGAATCTCGACGGTCACTTGTTTGGGTAATATTCTCGTTCTTTGGGGAAGATACACAGCGAGAGATGAAAACAGGGTTCTCAGTATTGTAATCCGACATTTAGCTGGTATGCGATACTTATCGATCAATCAATCAATAACGATTTAATGACTAATTAATCTGATGATTCTAGATTATAATTTCAGTATATAAACAAAATGATTGTCTTGATTTTTGAGTTGCTGATATGCTGATGGGAGTTTATCTACTGGGAATTGCCATTCAGGATGTCCGATATCGTAAAAATTATAAGAAGGAAGCAAGATCTTGGATGTCATCGGAATATTGCATTGCTCTTGGTATTTTGGGGATGACTTCCTCAGAAGTATCTTTATTGATTCTTTCATTTATGTCCGTCGAACGTTTCTTCGTGATTGTTCCACCACTCAGTCATCGAGAGACACCGCGTCCAGTTGCTTTGATGATGATGTGCATCTTTTGGCTGATTGGTATCATAATTGCCATTGGTCCAGGTATTCTCACTACTGGTTATTTTTATATCCAATCAGAATATCATTTAATTCTTGATTCTATTGAACAGCTATTTATTGGCGAAACAGTACAAAGTTCTACGGAATAAATGGCATGTGTTTCCCACTTTACATTGATGATCCATATTTAGTTGGTTGGGAATACTCTGCATTTATTTTCATAGGAGTGAATCTTCTTGGGTAAAATTTTGAATTATAATAATATATTCGTAAAAAAATGATTTTCTATTTAAGAATACATTTTTTTACAGATTATTAATAATTGCTTCCGCGTATATTGCTATGTTTGCCAGCATTTGGAAGACTCAAAGAGCAACACCATTGCCAGTGAATGATTCTGAATTTGCTCTACGACTTTTTCTAATTGTCTTCACAAATGCGATTTGCTGGACACCAATCATAGTACTGAAACTCCGAGCGATGATGAACTATCCTGTACCACGTACGAGAGTTTTAGGAATGAAAACCAATGATTAATTCTAGATGAGACTAATTCCAGCTGTTGTTTCAGCTGATCTGCACGCCTGGGTGGTGACTTTCATCGTACCCATCAACAGTGCAGTGAATCCATTACTTTACACTTTCACTACCACTCGATTTCGAGAAAGATTAAGCGGTGGTTGGTTCAACAGAGTTCGAAATTACCTTTCCGAAACTTTAGAGAGACAAGGTACCAAGGCACGTTCGGATCAAATGATCGAATAATATAATAATCATTAATACGAATGAATTGACTAAAGAACACATTTCAGATTCGCAAATTTCAACAGTCGAATTGAGAAACTATCGAATTATTTACCATACATTAAAGCAGGATGGAGCAGTGACTTTATTGAGGGGTGAAAATTAAATCAATAACATAAACAACTATATATAAGAATTGAAGAAAAATCATCTGATATTTCTATCGGATTTTTGACATATTAGCTTTTTGTTTTGCACTTCATCACAAAGTTCTACTTATCGCACGAATGATTCCGGCTGGCATAGCCCATCAAAAAGGGCGTCTTCCTTCCGAAACGGTATTCGAAAGTGCGCGTTAAATCACCGACGCGTACGCCAGGCACTCGTGTGCTCTAAGATGCGAGGACACGTGGGCCGGCACCTACGCGATATTGTTATAATTTATGGTTGACGCTTGAATACAGGAGAATCCCGTTAACCCTGCTCGAGTGACTCTCCAAGCGAGAGGAACACACAGTGTGGCAAAAGAGCGAGTCAGCGCTTTTACGAGGGACTTTCCACCCTGGCAATGGCTCTTAATAAAATTTAATTAGGAAGCTCGCACGCCACCTATTATCCTCGCGTAATTGTTAGTACCAAGGATGCGGGAGTCAATGTAATGCACACCTCCTTAACAGGACTTTAATTGCCAATCGTACACGAGAACCGTTACTGCTTTCATCCAACGTCAACAATATTTCTTATAATACTAATTGTCAAGTTCCAATTTTAAACGTGTCCCAATTCTCCAATGTATCCATTAAGTATGCCAAATATTTCAATGTTGGAGAGAAATATAATTCTCGAATATAAATTATATTGTGATATAAATAAGTCCTTTAATGGAATTCAATTTATATATTCCTCTGTCTAAATTATATTAGAAATCTTGTCTATATTTAAGATTACAACTAACTGTATATTGTTAGAGTCATCCAACAGGGCGCACAAGCATTGCGAGCATAAGATCTCGTGTTCAATGTAATCGAGGAGTCGCAAGGAGTGGAGAAAAAGTCTTGTACAAGCTCGTACATAGGTTGCCATTGGCTTTGGCGTGCAAGGATGAATATTACAGGTGAATCTTCTTCGTCCTTGATCCGCAGCAGGTGGGTGCTGCTCGGTGCATGTAGCCGCACGGGAAATAAACAATCCACGTTGCGCCTTGAGAAATGGCTCTTGTGCTTTATTCGAGTGACTACGAGAATGATTAAATGATCGCTCGCTACGAGTGATTCTTCTCTTCTTTTTCTCTTTCTTCTTCGTTCCTTTATATCATACAAAGTGTGTGTGCGTTTCCCTTTAAGTATTTCCTAGAGAGAATTAATGCGAGTGATCGAAGTCATATTTTGACACGAATTCAAGCTTCTTCCTGAGAAAGTGTGCGTGCTTGAATACTTCCGCATAGCAGGAGATGCGCTATGCAAAAGAGTTTTTCATTGGGTTTAAACGCAAGGGGGTCCTTAACGAGATGACGACTCCACGAATCGTACGGCTACGATCTTGTATAAATCTGCCTCACCAACGAATGAGTGGGACACGTTAATTAAGTACGCGCCTTTCCTAGTTCAAGCTCCATGCTCCCTCTGCCTCTTATGCAAATCGATCTCTCCCTCTCGTTCTCTTAGCGATACAACCAGCTTGCTGGTGGATATCGCGTGTTTCATGGCGCAAAGATAAAATCAGCTCGCCTTTCTCCGGTCTTTCCTGCCGACAGAAAAATCGTCGAAATCCCGGAAAAAGAGAGTTGCTAATTAAGCGCTCTGCACTGATTTACTTGGTAAGTGCGTCAGTAAATAAGAAGATTATTGACGAAAATCTGACTTTTATGATACAATTCTGGGGTTTATGTTAACGATTCTTTTCTTGCTACTTGTTTTGATGATGAAACAATCGATTTATGTAGTGTTCATCAAAGTCTAAGAACTTTGGAAAAATCGCAAATTTTTGAATCACCCTTCCCGACCGTTTCAGGGTCTGGTATTTCGTGGAGAGATTCAGTATTTAGCTAGGAAACAGTGATATAAATTCCAGAACCCTAGGTCAAAGTTCATTTTTTGGCCCAAAAATTCGTCAAGGGGTATACCCACAAAAATTTGCGAAAAAATGAATTTTGAGCTAGGGCTTTGGAATTTATATCACTTCTTCCTTGATACAAGAAAACATTCTCCACCAAATTTCAGCCTCGGAAACGATCAGGAAGATGAAAAAACATTGAAAAAACTGTCTAAATCAAGGCATTTCAGAGTGTTTTCGGTACAATTCCGGCTTTTACACCAGTGATTCTTTGTTTTAGAGTCTGTAAGGGGCTCGCATGGGACAAGAGATCGGTAACAATAGGTTTTCAGGCTCGTTTATCACGTTAGATCGAACAAGCCGAGGCTAAACCGGCGGCACGCTTTGGCTTTATGGTTGCCGGTGTAACAACTACGGGAGAAAGTCGACGATTATATCGCCGCGAGTCAACTATGACCCGAAACCACTGCTGTTCCCTTTCAATCCGTCCGATTTTATCACCCCAGCTCCCATTCTTTTCCTTTCCCTATTCTGGAGCTTGTAGTAAAGAGGAAGGGGATAATTCTCGCGATTGGGGATCAGCTTGGAATTTGCGGGTTCGACATCGACCAGGAGAGTGAGAGAGAGAGAAAGAGAGAGGGGGCGGGAAAGGGTTAAAGACAGGTTTCAGACGTCTGGAGCGAAATCGAGGCGAAAAGGGGCGCCAACGGGTCTTCTTCCCACAATTACCAGGAATAAAAGTTCCACGGAGTCACACGCGATCCAGCATCACTTGGTCCACGAGAGAAGAATTTACAAGAAGAGGGGGACTTTTTATATCTCTGACCAAGAACTCTGATTTCACGACTAAAAGTAATTAGGAAGCTCCGGATGAAGAAGTCGATCTTTCCTTTTTGTTTTAATTGGACGCCAATTAGTATCTTGGTTATCGGGCGTCCGGAAAAGCCCTGCCTCCAAGATCAAGGCAAGAGTTATGGACTGCGTGCACCTTTGCTCATTACATTCTATTACGTTCCATTAGGTTTCATTGCGCCTGGCAAGCTAGGCAGGACGATACGAAGAGGCCTGTTAGGTCAGCCAGGAAATGGGTAATAAGGGAACCACCCCGAGCATCCTGCGTGCAATTATTATTTCCGATTTTCCCACCAAATGCCCGTCATCCTACTTTTATTACCATCAAGATTCTAATATCGAAGTTGGCCTAAATTAAAAACCAACATCATCAAGATACATCATCGACCAAATAACCAAACAGGAATCAGTTGCAATAGGACAGGAAAGTCTGACTCGATCGTGCGGAACAATGACGCCGATTCATGCTGCACTCACAATCGATATTTGCATTCGGGTCGAGAGAGGATGAGCTTTGTCTTTCGTGGCTCATTGACTGCGCGCTCTCGGAGTGCGGGCGTCATGGATTTCAGACGTCGAGTGAGACAATACAAGGCGTGGTTCGATCAGGAGAGTTCGATCTGGACCGGCATCACATGCGCCACTGGATGGAATTGGGGTCATCGACGCCACCCGGAGACACTTCCCACCGAGCATTGCCCTCTGTCATTCTTACCCCTTCTCTGGTAACTTCAACCCTATTTCTCTCAATCTTTTATAACAGATTTATCAGTTCAATTTAAACTAGATTATTTAATCTTTTATTACAGTACAAAAAAAATTTGCAAAGATCGTAGGAATTCTTTTCTAAAGAACCTTTTATCGAACTAATGGTATTTTCCCGCCAGGAGGATGTTGGAAAATTCCAGAAGGTTCTGATTAGCAGGACGCGTCGTCTCCGATGGGATCAGAGTGCGCGGTCTGATCGAGATGAGACGCGACCACTTCGAGATCTTATCTGAAGCGAGCAGCCGCATACCGAGAGAGGATATCTCGGCGAGAAGAGATCGGACCAGTAGTCACTGACGCACGTTCCTGCCGTGAGACTGTTATCCTCGCAGACTTTAAACTTGCATCTAATGAGCGAGCCTCGACTGAACTTCTGGTAAATATATTAAAATTCTAGAAGAACCAATGTACTAGATTCTTGGATATCAATGTTTAACATATAATTACTATCATTAAAATGTTATCATTTCTTCTATAATGACTTAACACAACAATCTATTTGATATTTGATCATTTAATGATACAGAATTCAAGAGACCCTTGACATCTTTAAAGTGGATATCGGCTCCCAGTTAAAGTAGGGGGAGACAGACGCCGTAGCTAATTAACATACCAGCTTGGATTAAGTACGTAATTAGAAGCACGTAGCGCGAGATCAGCGCTCCAGATCAGAGCTCCTAAGGATTTGCTCGTTCGGCCCGATCGAATTCATACACGCTTCTCAATGATCCCTTGAAAGATAAGTGGCGCCCAGTGCTCTCGATTCGTCATTGACGAAGACGTTCCATTTATATTCAACAATTTTAAATTAATTCTTCTGAATCCAGAAATTCTCCAAATGAACAAAGATTAGTAAACGAAGAGAAAGTAGTTGGTTAAGTTTAACTCAAAGTGCCGAGTTGCTTAGTACAAAGTAACACTGTTGGATTATGAGCCATAAAGGATGGACGCTAGTCGTCGTCGTCGTCGTCGTCGTCGTCGCTCGTTATCCGCTCCGGGAAGTTGTCGCTAGTGCGGTGCCACATCTCCCTGGCACCGCAATCCCTACATAATTAACCAGCTTAATGATTCTCGTAATTATATCATAATTGCCCTTTCGAACTCCCTCGTCCCCTTCTCCACTTTCTACTAGTAGTGAGCGGCGATTGCCGTTGACTTTATGGTGATTGCTTATAAGCACACTTAACTTCACTGTCACATACTTCAACTTCCAAAGTTGAAGTATGAAATGGAAGTTCAACTTCCAACTTTGGAAGATGCTTCCAAAGAATGAGGAATAGAAAACTAATTTTCAGACATTCCACTTTCTATAATAAATTTCGTGTGAAATACAATTGTATATTTCTTAAATTAGATATACAATTAAAGGGTTAAACATTCGTTGTAAATTTCCGACGCATTAAGATGTGTCTCGTGAAAGAGGCGGAGTGCGCTTGTCACTTATCGGGCATCCTATTATCGTGGTGAAACGTGACACCGAAGGGATACACTATTTATGCCGATGGACGAACAATGCTTGTTCGATCTTCGCTGGGAGGAAGGGACGCGCGACAAGAACTCTGCGTCGTCGGCTTGTTGAATCAAAAGGAATCTTAATTACAAGACCCCCGGTACATGTTTACCCTTAGTTTCATTCCATCCTCTTTAAATTCCCCATTAATAAATTTTGTATTACTTTCTATTTCTTATTTAACTAATTACTTTATAATACTAAAAAGAAACTAGATTAAAAGATTATAATATACGAGAATAATTCATGGAATGTAAGAATTAAGTCTTAATTGAATCAGTGAGTCTACCAATGGCTGCATCTTATTACCAAGAGCGATGACGAGTGGTCCAGGCAGAGTATCATGCCAGGATGCCAGTGGAACACCCACGTCATCGCTGTCGACAGGGTCATATTGGAGTGAGACGAATTTGAGCGAGGATTCGGAGAGCCAAGGGCCGCAAATAAGCAGACGGCGCCAGGCCAGGCCGGTTTTGCGGCCGAGGAATAATTAGCGGAACATCGATACAAAATGAAGAAAAGGTAGAAAGTGGAGTCACGTTAGTATGAGAGTGCGTTGTGTGTCGGCGTGGTTGTGGAGGAGTGCACTTCCCAGCTGTCGTGTCACTTTATACACTGATAGACTGCCCGGTAAACAGTGCCTCTTCTTCGTCTCTTACTCTTCTACTCCCCCCCCTTTTTTGCCATCCACTGACTTCATCGTCTTGCCTTACTTGTTTCCAACGCTCGTCTTTCAATTCTTTACTACTTCGAATCTCTTCTTTGTATTAATTTCTAATTATTATTATTCCATCTAAATTCCATCGAATTTCTATCAACAATATCCAAGTAATCGTTGAATTATTCCTATCTCAAATAACTCTCATTCTCTTCCAGAGTAGAGATTTCAAGCGCACGTGTGCACTACTTTTTACACTCAGCAGGACGGCACGCTCGAGTACCTCGAAGCGGGTAGATAGTGTTTCATTGACAGGCTCGGGTGTCCTCCTCGTTCCCCACTCGAGTTTTCTTACTCGCGCGCGCGCGCGTGAGCGCTCTCGTCTGGTGGTGAGTCTCTTGGCCGAATTAAATCTTGAATTGCTTGACAGGGAAGTACTAAGCTTCGGATCACGAGATTACATGTACGATGGAGGACATGAAAGGATTTCCTCGATGGTTATAACCACACGCAAGGATCATCGAAATGAGAGCAATTCAAGTTTAAGGTCCTCTGCCAGGTTAATCCTGAAGAACAGCTGGTCGAAGTATATCCAGATGCCCATCGACATTCCATCCACCCACGATCGACTTGAACAGGCGGAACTCAAAGAGAGAGAGAAAGAGAAAAAAGAGAGAGGATGACTTGTTGTAGAGATTACTCAGAGTAGTGATGGACGATCTTCGATCGAGATCATCGATGGCCGGTGGCTCGATTAAAGGAGATTATATGCTAATAAATCCACTGGCAAAGCCTTGCCAGCATTGTCCTGTTCGTCCTGTTCGTCCTGTTCGTCCTTCTCTTACTGTCTGTATAGACTTTCCACCGTAGGAACACCGGGTAGAGTCAGCTGATTAGCCACGAACCACGTCGGTCCAGTCGATTTCCAAGCGAGTTGTCGGACGCGCTGCTCTCGTAATTGCTTAATCGCCGATTGCCGAGAACAATGGCTGCACGAGCTATCCTTTTAATCGCTATTGAACCACTTCTTCGAATCATCGACGAATCGTCATCTTCTTTATTTTCATTTATGTGATTGATCTTGAATTATAGAATAATTACGATGATTCGAATATTTCGAATGATTTCAATGTGAATTTCTGGAAGGAACCAAGTAAAAGGGTTGATCAGGGCGAAGAGTAAAGCTAGTAGATATAAAGTTTCATGCGGAACGCAGGCTGCTGCGTGCGGCACGCTGTGACGAGATGCAAAGTGATACTGCTCTCTTCAGGGTGGATGCTGCAAGGAAAGATGCGAGGAGACGCGAGTATTCTTTCTCTGTCTTTCTCATTGAAAGTTTCCCTGGGTTGTAAGAGATCGAACGAGCGAAGGGCAGCCCTGTGGTCCAGCGACAATGATGACGATGACGATGGCGATGCCGAAAGGGGGTGCGAGGCGGCAACGCACACACTGGATTGCGTTGCATCCCAGTATCGTATTGCCATGCCCGTACCTGCCAATTACCAAGCCGCTCTTGCGGTCTTCGAAGTCCTGATCGAACCAACGGACACTTCGGACACATTGTAACATGGTCATCGACCACTTCTCATAACGTTTTCGAAGGATCCATTGCGGCGACCTTGATTACAGTCACGCAAACATTCCAGGTCATGATTATTATTCATGATTACCAAAAGAAAAGAACGGTTCTTTTGAAATATGTATATATAATACTTGGTAGGAATTTTTTTTTATGGTTGGAGAATTAAATTTTTCTAAGTGAATAGTAAAATATTTTGTTTGAGACTAGTATTAATGATCTTGAGAAAAGATCCAAGGATTTCTCCCAGCTGGTAGAGTTACTCTTTGCTACGAGATGTACCAAGAGTACTCCAAATGTGCGCGCCAGTAAATCTGACTTAATTGTGGATGCAAACCGAGAGGTGAAGATAAGCCGAGAAGTTCTCGCGACGAGTCTAATGCTCATGCGGCGGATGTGCGCGAGATAACGCAGCATCCGTGCCCGGGAAGAAATCCCAGCAGATGCTCGGGTGCAGCCGGGCTCTTTTGATCGCCTTCGCCGAGATCCCACAGAGATAGACGCGATAATTTCACCGATCTACCATTTAACAGCGCCGGCATTCGAGTAGTCTCGAATATCTCGAATTATGCGGCTCGATTGCATTCCGCGCGACATCGCCCGCCCTTTGTGACAGGCCGAAACTCTAACCGTTCAGAATTGCCATGGAATTCCCATCAACACCATATGAGAGATGAAATCAATTAGATTCTTTCTGTTTTATAATTAATTTCATTTCAAATATTCTATGAGAATGATATATATATATATATGATTGGTGATTATTTAAATTATTGAGGATAAAATAGAACTTGTGAGATGAAATATTTTTATTTGTCTTGAAAGAACATTAAAAGTCTCTACCAAAAAACCTTGTCTGTTTATCTCGACAGGGATGACCCTGAGAGTACGGGCATTCCGCTCTCGACCGCCACCTTTGCCTGCGATACTGATCAAGCTGCATCGCAGAGTCCTAACATACCTGTACTTCGGAGCTTAACTTCTCCTTTTAACTGGCATCCCCGAGTACCCCGGACGCAGCTAAAGTTACTCGAAAGTTCGTCCAAGGAATGCCGCTTTAATTACTCGAAATGCCTGCTCAGTGCGACAATGTTCTCCGGCGATTTCCCGTGGCACGCTCGTGCTTGTCCGCGTTACGCTCCGACGAAATTAATATTTCGACAATAACTCCCTTCTAATCCTGTGCTCGGATTAGCTAGCACTATCCGTCAGCTCTCGCGTGACGAGTAGGAATATTAGTCAACCGGCGACGTGGATTTGCCGTTTGGGATTCAGACCCGGCTTTGCTGTGTATAAATATAGCGGGCGAATTTAATGATTCAATAGGGATTCCAACTACGAGGGACGCAATGAACATACGTTCGTTTTAAGCCCGAAAAGCATCTACAACATTGAACCGGGAGTGAATTTTCTAGTCTCTCGAATTTATAGTGAGAAGTCTGGGTGGCTGAACTTGATTATAATCGGGTTAGTTAAAATGGAGGAATGCGAGTAGGTTATTAGTCGAGAAGCGGCAGTCGGAATTCGAGTGGATGAGCAAGAATAGCCGAGGAGCCGAATACCGGAGGTGTTCCCGGTAACCAGCACCTGTCGGGCATCCTATGAGGCTTAAATTATTCGATAATAGCTCGCTGGTAATCCCCCCGCAGCAGATTAGTCCAGACTATCCGTCAGTCGAGTGCACCGGATAGGAGTATTAGTCCCTGTCACCACAACGCGTCAGTTTCTGTAACGAACGTACGAACTAACCAAGAGAGCTACGCGGCCACTAGCCTTATGCTTGATCCACCTTTCTCCTTATATCTCTCCGCAGGCGTACGCGCACTCCGCCTGCGCTAGAATAGCAAGAACTTCACTCAAACACTGCCCTTAGCGCCCTCCTCCTTTTTGGACGACCGAGGAATTAGATGTTCTTGAATCTCAAGCATTCGGAACATTATCTCGGTCGGTTATCGTCGATTTTTGGTTCATTTTATACAAGCATTTATTGTGGATACTCTCGTTAGTTAAACGATCTTTGAAATCTTTCCTACTCTCGCTAATCTCGCTCGCGTACTTTCCTTGGGATATTTGCGTCGTTGTTACGCAATAGCGGAGAAGCGTCGTGGCGCATCCGACGGCGCCGTGTGTCTCCATAAAGTCGCGTGCCACGCGCGAGTGAGAAACCGACGGGTGCGCCGGTTTCTCGAAGTTAAACTGGACCGCACACTGACCAATTAATCTTGTTCAAATATTATCAATCTTTCCATTAATAATGTACATGATAATGGAAAGTAATGTTAGGGGAAATCATGGGAATATGTTTTTGATTTTAGGGGATGTTAAAAGATAGTAGTAAATGTTGAATTAGGATTGAAAAACGGTGTGGGATTTGCTTTAAGGCACCTAAGAGAGCCCGAGTGAGTAAGAAAGATTAGGTAGTGGCTCGTCGAGGGTGACAGAAGAGGCTCTCTCCACTTTTCTCGCGGAATCCGTAAATTGGCCTCGAAATAGTACGCCACGGGATGGCACACGCGCGTTGGACACCTTGCGTAAATCTCGACGCGCGGGTCAGGGACCAAGGTTCCATGAAAACGTATATGGGATAAGCTTGTCGAGCTCCCACTTTCCCACCCTTCCAAATTTGTCATAAATACAATCCCCCCACAAAGAATTCACAAATAACAAAACAATATCCACAAAATAACTCCTTTTTTTACATAAATCAGCCTTGTTTACTCTTTCAGTAAACAGACCTTCGTCTTAATACATTAAAAACGAAACATAAATACTGTAATATATGTTCAATGATAATTCCGAGAATTTCATGCGATAAAGAACAATAAACAGCGAGGAAATGTATTTGTAGAATAGTAACCTTGACTCACCGATGCTGTCTTGAAGCAAAGGTTAAGTAGCCGTAGTTTGGGGCAGGCGGTTGTGTCCTGGGTGTAGAAAGTAATGCGCACCGACAGTTCGACAAGAAGTAGGGCTGTAGCTCGAGGCGGGTGCATAAATAGTACACTTCCTTGACATTGTGTCCGTCGCGTCGTACTAACCGGCGATGTACGGGGTCGTTGAAGAGCGGCATTAACTTATTAATCATCGTGGCGGAATGGAGTGCGATTAGAAACCGTTATAGAAACTTCCGCGCGAATTCCATCTCCTTGTATTAGCCGCACTTGTTCGCGCCTGATTATTCCTACCGGCTAGTTAACATTTCGCACCATAGCACTGCGCCGACACCAGTTCACCCGACAGATTTAACGCGCGTGCCGAACTAACTGCGCGTCCGATGGCGTCTTCTTCTTCACTGCTTTTCCCGCCCGCAAGCCCCTCAGGCGGCCATACTTCTTCTTTGTCATTGGCTTAATTGGACCAATTGGAGTACCTGCCTTTTCAAGAGGAAATTCAAAAATCTAGTTAAAAATATTCGTTTAAAAGAACGTACGAATAAAAAGAGTCAGTTAGTTATTATATTGATATATAAATGATAGTTATTATGTAGTACTTTTTATTATTGTGTATGTTTAACGTACAATTGTATTTAAGTGGTAAAGTAAAAAGGAAAGACAAAGATTTTATGAAACAGTTGTTCTACAGGGGCGGCAAAGCAGCGACAAGTAGTTGCACGGTTTCCTTAAGCGTAGCCGCCCAACTTTCCCCATTGTCGAGTCAATCGATTATTATTGCGATCCGGTAAGCAGATAGTCGTTGTGTAATCGGACTTCGCGCGCGCGTACGACGCTGCTTTGCCTGCTCTGAAAACGGGACGCGTCGCCTGCTTCTCCGTCGAAAATAATACCACTACCGAGCCCTCTTTCATTTTTCGACTGTTGAATGTGTATGCCATTCTCCTCACCGAGCATTCCAACCGTCGGAATTCCAATTACATAAGAGGAACTATGATTTAAGCTACGCGAATTTATGCAGCGCGGAAGTGACTGGGAATTTATAGAAGTGGGAAAGAAGTTGAAGTTCTATAAGAAACTATAACTTCTTGCTAGTCCAATATTACGAAGTTTTATGAATACTTCCTCGATCATTTGAGAATTCTATGATTGAAACTTTAATTCTTTGGGAATGCTTTCTTTGAATGTATAAGTTTTGGGAAGTCCGTCTTTGGAAGTTCATTTTTCAAGTCCTATGTTTCTACAGCAGCTGGGTGACCAAGGTACAAAGCGCTACCGCCGGCAATCGGAATCAGGAACAAGACAGAAGGAGGCAGACACAACTCGAGCGTGACACTACCTCGGTTTTTAAGGCGGTCGAGGCTGCATTCAAGGAGCACGTGCCCTTTTCACGTGCAGAGCACTCGAGTGTTACGTTTACGGTGTACGTGAAAGCCTGTACGTTACACGCCGCTTTTGGCCGAATACGTACGCGCTCACCACCGATTGAAAAGCAAGCCGAAACTGGAGCAGGAAATAATAGCAGCCATTGCACTGGGAATTCAAGGACCAGCCATTCTTTGCTATCTCTACACGTGCGATAATAGCTCTCTAGATTGCTCTGCTTTTCAAAGGCATTAGTTAACTGGAACTAGGACTGTCAAGACAGTATCCACTTATCCCTACTGTTCTATAATAACTAGCTTTAGTAGTAAACGTTGACTTAGTTGCAGTCACTCACTATTCAAAGAGAAATTCGTCATTGAATAAATGGAGTTGCTCGTGAATTCGATAAAGGATCGAATTCAGTGGTTAATAATTCGTGAAATTCCCATTCCTGAAGTAAGGCCCGTTTACTCCTACTTTATGATTCCCGAGTCATTGTTCGAGTAATTCCCAGTATCGAGTACCGGCATAAATTTCGCCCTCACTTTCTCCTGGAGTGATCGGTATCGTTCAAGCATCGATTGGCACTGGGAGCTCGCCCAGCGCCAAGAATCGTGTAACCGGGGAAACCGTATTTCACACCAGCCACTTTAATAATGTCGTTCACGCACGAGCGAGTGGAATTAAAGGGGAATATAGAATGGGCGAAAAGTGTAAATGAGAATTTATATCGGCCGCCGGTGATTTCCAGTGAAAGTCATTCGTTCTCGCCCGAGCAGAGAATGGCATGGTGTCTCATGGCTTCTATAATACGTACGCCAGTACCACCTAACGAACTAGTAGATAGAACTGTCACCTGAAAAGAGTCAAGCCGTTAGGACATCGTACGATAATTACCGACTGCACCTCCTTGATTGAATTGTCAAGTCTCTCTAACTCCCATCGTTTGCCAGGCATTTACCTTATCCTTCTAATTGGCCGTTGCTCCACTTATTGCGATCTCGACACTGTAGAACCATCAGAGCCGTCGGCAATCATCAGATCTGTACGTCCAAAAGAGTGACTTAATAATTTGTTAACACTTCTACTGGCAAATCCTGAGTGTGTGAACTTACTTTCATCGAATAGAAATTTCGACATACAAGAATCCGTGCCCAGCATATCTTTCTCTGCCTTGAAAGTAACCAAGTCATCGACACTAGTTGGCGACAGCTCAACGGGCGTTCTGTTTCCTGTCAATGAGAGTCATATACGGCTACGTCTTCATGCGAAAGGAGAGACGCAAGCCGGTAGCAGGAAGTGATTATCATCTTTGGCAAAACTTGACTTCCTCTTACCAGGCCATATGGACTTACCAGAGAACGATTTCTATTACTTAAAAGGATTGACTTTATCGCCTTCAGTTCATGTCTATTTATGGTTGCTGCGTCAGATAACAATTAGTCGCTCGGCTATCACCTTTCAGTCCTGGAATCAGCGAGACGAGTCAATTCGTTCAAGACACACATATACTCCTTGTCTCCCCTAGGATGTCAGTGCGCCACTTGTTAACGGGAGTTAGTAGTTTTTCAGTGAGAAAGACAAAGTGGAAGATAATTGGACAGAGCGTTGCGCAAGCGTAGTCGAACGGTTCCGTTTCTGGAAACGGTGCCTCATTACACTCCATGGGTTTAATGGTCAGTTCGAAATACGTCCGAGTTTATGGGGAGCGCTTAGTCCTAGCAGCGATATATCCTCGTCGCAATAACTGTGCAAGTATGTATGTATACACATGTAACTCTGGAAGAGTGAAAGGCCGCGCATTATCTTTATTCGTAGAATCGACGTAACGCAGAGCCTTCTACCATTACAGCTCGATTTCGCGGAGAAAGGAAATCCTCTATGAGACGAGGGAGAGCATAGGAAAGAGAGGAGAAACAATGAGAGTGCTTCCGAAACCCCAATAGAAATTGCGTGGGTGGGTGAACATCTGGCTTGCTCGTATTTCCCTTTCCAATGAACAGAATCGGTTCGACAATGCCCGAGAAACTATGCGCATTCCCTTTTCTATTAAGGAACTTGCCTTTAACTCTTACCGACGTGAATGACTCCTGCGAGAGACCATGCAATCTAGAAGCTCGTCATTATAATTCAACAGAAAACATGGCAATTGCACCAATTACCAGTGGCTTGAGCCACACTCGTCCAACAGATGCCACTGATTCTAAAGAACTCTCCTAACAGATTCTAATGAGGACGCTGTCACGAAAGTAACAGTGGTGCTATAAAAAAAAAAAAAGGAAGAGTACGATGAGAATTCACTGACAGTCGAGAGCGCAGCGACATAATGGGAGCAGAAAGGGAAAATGGTGTGTCTGGTGAATTCACTTCTGAATCGTTGCTTTCCTGTAGAAAGTGAGAAGTAATTAGTCTAGTGGCTTGTTATCTTTAGCAATCATACATTTTTTTCAGTCATTCCAAAGTCAATGAATACTCACGTCTTAGTCAGGATACAAAGGATTTCTCGCAATAAGCTTTCGGACTCAGAATTTCCTTCTCTCTCTCTCTCTCTCTCTCTCTCTCTCTCTTCCTCTCTCTCTTTTGCACTGAGGCGTAAATTGTCCGGCATCTCACCGGCGAATATTTCACCAGGTTGACGGTAAACCTTGCGTTAACGTCGGCGTCGCTTGTTCCCGCGAATTTACGATCGGCGTGTCCGCTCTTCGCGAGCCTGTTTTTCCTGGGATGCCTCTCCTCCGGGATGCCCTCTCACTGCTGTACCTAAATAGGTGTACATGCGCCGAGGGATAAACGTTGTTGCTGACTTTTCCCCTGGTAATCTTCACTGGGAGAATTCAGCCGAAGTGTCGAGCGAGTCACGAAGATCATAACTGCAGTCAAAAGTCAAGCATACCTGAGACAAATTCCAAGTATAACTTCGTCTGGTTAAACCTCGACGCGAAGTCACTAAGATACCAGTAGATTGCATACTCACGTAGTCAGCCGGAGGCTTGGTACTTTATCTACTGGATATTTTATACTCTCGTTATATTGTTATACTTATTTCGGATAATAAAGCCATTTATCATTCGGTTGACAGTATTACAATGTTGCATCTTGATTATATTATACCTGGAGGCGTAAATTCTTAGCACTGGTATTATTTACTAATTTTTTTCATGCTAGATAGAAAAGCCACACTCGGAAGTGTCCTGCTTGCGGAGCATCGTGTTACGACTGGCAATTAAAACGTTAGCCAGGGAATATTATTATTAGAGCGAGCGAATACCGAGCATGCCGAGAGTGAGACGTCTCTCTAATCACGATACACAGGCTTGGAGAAAGAGAGTAAGAGAGAGAGAGAGAGAGAGAGAGTAAAGCGCAGGGAGCAAAAGACGTACGTTCGGGATCCCGGGAATTCAGGCGGGAAGAGCAGGGCGACGATAGCTTAACGAGGGGCTTGTTAGCGCGAGCACGTTCGAACAAGCGGCGAAATGAATATTTCATCGGGATCTGCAACGCGCGCGCGCGTGTGCGCACCCCGACACGTGGGCGCCAGCTTCTCGATTCGCGATATTACACTTGAACTAATACACTACCCACCACCTTTCCATTCTCGGTCACTTTCATACTTTTCTTTCATACTTTTCATACTTTTCAAGATTCTAATTAATACCAATAAGAAACTAAACTTTGATATAATAAATTCAACATCCTAATTAAAATATGTGTAATACAAATTTTGTATTATCCTTAAAAGAATGAAACAACACTTGATTGTTACATCTGACGAAATAATGTTCAAGTAGGACCTTTCGGAGGAGTGTACTTCTGGCAAAGCTGTTTCTCGTTGATGCTTGTTCGCCGGTTGCGCGGCTCTTTATCGGACACGATCTCGTGTCCGCCGGGAGCGTGCACGCGCGTTATAATAATTGATAAACAATGCAGAATGGAGCGAGAGCTGGCTGCCCGGCATGTTTCCTGGTCGCGTGGGCGTCACGAACGGGCGGGCGCGCGCGCGCGCGCGCTCCTGAGAATAATGCGGATGCTACAATAACCGTGCGGTGCGGCGCTTACGGCGGCACAGAGCGCACTCCGGAGATAATAAACTGGAGAACCGCTCGGGCACCACATGCACCATCTAAGTAATATGTACGTATATGTGTATACTAAGTAGAATCGAGACCGCCGTCGGCGGACCAAGCCATTTCCTCTTTCTCCAGGCGGTCGTTGTCGTCAAACATAATAAATGTATGAAGTTGACATTATTTCTTGTAAGTTTTTTCTATCCCTGAAATGTGATTTTATTTAGTACAAGAATGAATAAAATATTAAATATGAAATAAATAGTAGTAAATACTTATTGCAAGGATATAGTTGGAAACTTGTCGAACATGTGGGTGTATTAGAGATTATAGTGCATTTGTTAGCTGTTACTGCAAGAGGTGTTAAAAATACGAAGTAACTGACGTGTCTATCTTAACGGGAGACAGTCGATTTTCGAAGGGAGCCTCTGTGCCACTTTACCCGAGATAACTATAATTAATGATCCGCCTTCTCATTGAACAGGTCGCCTCCAGACGTATCCTGCCCCCACTCGTTCCAACTAGTGTGAACTCCAATTAGTGTCCTTGCAATGACATGGAAATCGATCCGCAATCTTGCAGACTTCAAGGACATTACGACATTCCAGTGTCAATGACTGTTTATCAACGAGTGCATCGATTGCTTGGTACACAACGGGTTCCGGAGATGATTGTCTTCGTTGAGAATTCGTCCAATGACAATCTCTACAGTCATCACACCCTCACTGTCAAAAGCTTGGTAGTAGGTGTCGCAAGTTACGTGTTGTCTCTACTCCTGTGCACGTGTTCCTTCGAGTGTGTTCATCCTTGAATCCTTCGGTGTCATTAATCTTGCCTGACTCACCGAGTAATCACTGTCCCAGCGATAAGGAGATATCGGGACGTCCGAGTATACCAAGTGAACGATCGCACGACGATCTTAAAATAGCTGCCAGACATTCGATACATCCTGCATCGAACACCTATTATCGTTGCTTCCACTGTCTCCAATCAAACACAAATAACAGACTCCTCTTCACTATTTCATTCTTCAAAAATACTTATATATAATTAAATATAATTCAAGCATAAAATAATTCGAAAATAAAATCAAATGATCATCGTATCATTTACTTCCGTCAATTCTCACTGATACAAAGACATAGAATCATGGAATCACTTCATTGCTATCGGAGCAAATTGCTTGGAGAGGAAAGATAGTAAATAAGGCTCGTAAGATTTTTTACGACAGGTCAATTTGTGTTCCGGGTACATAGAGGCGCGACTCGAACAGTCGGCGAGTGTTCTGGCAGGAGTGGTGGTACGTGGCCGATGCGTATCACGAAATAGCTCGTAACAACGAAGTCCAGTCGTCATAAGGTCTCAGCGAATGATCTTTATTTCACGAGTGTGTCTCCGATGTTGGTGCGACGGATACATGTACTTACTTCGTACTTAACGAGCTGACGCCAAGACAATATAGCGTTTGGCGGGTGTATCTTGGCTTTGAATATCCCCCAGTGGAAATTGGCACGAGCCAAGAAGAAGAGTGCTCCTGCCGAGAATCCACCTGGATAATAAGATCACCAGGAACCCCCTGGCAAGTACGTTCTATCTCCACAGGGAGATTTAACGACCGGCAATATCATTGGAAGACGTCACCTTTTGCAACATTGACAGAGTGACTTACTTAAGTAGTATAACACCGCGCGCGCGCGCTTGTGTGTGTCAGACAGAACGTGATATTTGAAAGATGTTTGGAAAAAAAGAAGGATTATACTAATCAGAGTAATCGTGTCACTCTAGAATAGGAATCACCATCTATCGGAAGTAGGTGAACCGGGCTTATGGTTGGCCGATACTGCCACTGATATCGTCTTTTGATACGCGGATCATCCGATGCCGTTATTGCTTGCTCGTAGGTGTAGCTTTATCGGCCTTCCTCTCGTTTCATGTTCGACTTACATGATTCTTTCCACGACTGACAGTCCCCTCGATCCTTGCAGAGCGAGAAGAGCTTCGTAATATCAATGTCTCGGATCTCGTGTGACTTTTTCCCTTCAGCTTGATGCCACCCGACGTATCTTTGCCGTGTGATTTTTTCACAGGATAATGGATCACTTAAGTCGAACACGCGGGATAATAATATCTCGATTCCCTGTGAAAGCTGGTGGGTCGTATATATTGCACACAGTACTGCAATGCACCACCCTTCGTAGCAAGTACGCGTGCATGCGTTCATCCGTCCATTTGTATCTTCAATCAGAGGCGAACGCGTGTCCTTGGCAGTGCGTACGAGCACTTGGCCTGCGATCTGGCTTTCAGGACTCCGCAAGAGAGAAGAGAGAGAAGAGAGAAGAGAGAAGAGAGAGAGAGAAAGAGAAGGTAAGAGAAGTGGGTGGTGTACCATAGAGAGAAGAAATATTAGACAAGTCCGGCTCGCACAAAAGAGCCACAGTGACACGCATACACGTACACTCGGCCACTGCGGTTTATTGAACGCGTGTCGCGTTCCACCTCGAGATCTATGTCGTCCGGTCGAAGTGGCCTCCTTTGCTCGCAAGCCGCACTTGCGAGTGAGATAACAGGACGAAGGGATTGCCAAGGGTTAAAAGGAAATAATCGACATGAAACTTCACTTGTCTTGTATTCGTCATTCTTATAGAATCTACCATAATCCTAGTATTCTTTTTTCAGAATACGTTCAGATACTCAATCTATATTCATGATCGTTCTTTTATTTATCCTGTCATTGATTTCGATCGTTTTCTATCTTGATAGATGAATTCAATCTTTGTATTCGGATCGATCATAGTCCTAATGAATTCTGTCGTATTATGATCGATCGTGTTACTAGTTATAACTCATTTTATCATGGAAAACCTCTTAAAAAAGTAACTCCCGAAATTCAGTAGTTCGAGTCAATACGTGGTCAGACGTCGGCGGAGTATTATCGATAATGGATGAAGAAAAAGTGTTTTCGGAACATTTGGAAGTTCACACAAGCATTTATCAGGATGCAATCATCACTGACGTGTGTTTCTATCGTTCGTCATTAAGTGATCGATAATACATCAGCGTGATGCATGGCGATGGGATCATTGGATGATAAATAGCCGATCGTTCAAAGCTCTGGCCGATATTACGCCGATAAGTAAAGTGGATTCCATTGGAAGCGGGTGAACCAGCGTCTCATTGATGGCTTGCTTGATTCATCATGATGCAAAGCAACGCGTCATTCCGTGTACCTAATGCGATGTGACGGCGCAGTTGCTCGTACGTGCAGAACTAAATACCGCGAAACTTTCTGTAAAACAAGCAAAACAGAATCTGTACGGATAAGGAAAATCCGGATTCAGTGACATCTCTTGAATGCTCGTTCAATCCACCAGTTTTGCAATAATCAAGAAGCAATCAGGTCCAATCAACGATAGTCTTTCAAGCCAACTGTCCTTAATACTATCTTCCTATACAAAAAGGACAATCTACTCGTTTAATAGAAATCATCCCTTCGTTAGAATCCATTCTACATATCAATGAATCTCCCAATAAATTCTCGTTAAGCGTATAAAGTATGAACATATATTATTCTCTGTTCTCAAACCATTCTTCGAAATACCCAGACAATTATAAACAAGAATTCCAATTAAGAGGATAGAATTATTAATCTATAACTTTCATCATTTTAATTGTATTAAACAATAGGAAAGGGTATTTTATGGATAAGAGAAATATTTCAAGGGCGAGGCAAGGGTGAAGGAATCAGACGATGGCATCGGGTCCGTGTGCAATGATCTAGGCCTTGGCCAGGCCTCGCAGAACTAGTTTCTCTATCCTCGACGAGGATCTCCTCTGGAATGGCACGTAGGCCGGCGATTATTTAGGTGGCAGTCGTCTAGGCTGCCTCGCGCTTGCTGCACCGCCGACATTGTAACGGTTATAATGCGCGAGTATCGATAATGTATGTTGCATTATGTCCTCGTACCCTTCAAGAACAGGGGACAGAGAGAAAGCATGCGTAGCAAGGCCTCTGATGTGTGTGTACGCGAGCAAACGCTACGCTTGGAATGCGTTTCGTGCTGGCACTCTCGCATGTCACCCTCTTGTCGTCTTTCTTATATCTCCACGGAGAAAGAAAGACGGAACTGATACTTGTAAATAGGTCGCATTCTCCTTTTATGCTCCTTTTAGATTTCATACAACATTCCTTTGAAAGAACCTTTGAAATCATATTTAATTTTTAAGAAATATTTTATTCATTAATATCCTAGTTTTAATTAATGTTTAAGTTGTAATATATTGTAAGGTAATTCAAATGTTGTATGATCAGAATATAAATCGAGTCCTGATAAAATAGTACAGTATGATCAGGGCGGTCTTTGAGTATCGAAGCGCATTAAAGCGAACGAGTGTAATTACAAGGATAATTACTGGTCCTCAGAAATGACAAGGCGCGACTAGTATCAGTTATCTCTGGTTAAGTAGAAAGATCGCCAGGTAGGACACGGGTGGTCCAGATGCGTTAATTATAATACCATTGCTAAGATTCCTGCGAGGTGCCAAGAGACCTGAACTATATTTCTGGAAAAAGGAGGCCATTGGATAAGACTGTCAGTTATTATCGGATTAAGTCTATCAAGCGTGTAATTGAATCGACGCTATCCAAAGATCGAGACTTAACAAATCGATCGAGTTATCCCGGAAATCAAATTAGAATCGAAATACTATTCGATCATGGTTCAAGTTATATATAATATCTATAAAATAGAAATCTGATGATTTGCCACTCAATATTAGAAACAAACGTGTCGTAGATTCGTAAAGGGAAAAGGTTATTTCTATAACAGGACAATTGTCCAACACTTCCTAGTTCATGCCTTTGCAATTCAAGTGCTAATATATGCGCCATTTCCCATAGGATCATTTCACACGTATTCGAGAGTCACATAGAGAAACAGGAAGCTGATTACTTCGGAATGACGTTGAGCCAGCTATTCCTTCGCGTATAATGTCCAGCTTTTTTCTTAGCACTTTCAATACGCAATTGAATAGTCGAAGGAAAAAAGTGCTAAGTGACTCCTATCGAGAGGTACCTTAAGTGCCTGTAAAACAGTCGCAGTGAGATTCAATTAGTCGAGAGCCGCATTCCAACTTGCTAGTATCAACCAGGACATTTATACAACACGCGCGCGCGCGCGGCATACGTAGAATTAAATCACACGTTTTTCGTCTAACTTTATAATGGATGTTAAGATGATAGAAAATAGTAGCGATTTCAAACTAACCCGATACTTTCTCTTGTGACAGTCGAGTGTAATAATAGGTCGATTAAAAGTCCGTTCAGTTGCTTTCCGGTGTGAATTGTGGAAAAAGGGCGAGTCTGGAATGCACCTAACGAGCACCGTGTTCCCTGTCCCCGGATGGAAACGAATGTTCCACCCATAGATAATGGCACTTAAAATTATGCCCGTACAGAGTGGCTATCTAACGAGGAGCTTGTACAACCACCTTCCCCTGGAAAGCAATGTACTCCTATTCTCTCTATATCTCTTAATTTATATCTTATATTAAATATAGTAATAAAATTCATTCCAACACGTGTTGCTTTGTCAAAGTAAGTCGAACATAAACTGAAATACTATTACTCTATGGGAAATCAAAGTACACGGATCTAAGGATACATAAATAGACGCGTGCTTACAAACATTAACCGCTTTTCGAATTTTTTCCGACATATTGATTCGCTAGTGTGTCTGACAATCAGATCTCAGCGTTATTGGCGGCACACGCGATGTATACTGAAATTGATTTTAAATCAGGCACGCCCAAACTATCGAGGCTAATGTGCTGTCGGTGCTGAGAGCGTAGGTGTTTTGCCGCTGGCAACTCCTTCTTCAAGAATACATAAGGACTTCTGTGTCTCTCTCTCTCTCTCTCTCTTTTGCGAATATATCCTGTCGAGAATATGATGCAATGGGAAATGTATTCGTACAGTCGACTATTACTACGTTGCCATTAGAATATATCCTTTGAGAGAAGACAGTACGAATATACATAAGATTTCCGCATTCACTATTCTTGAAAGTCTCAACGATAGACACTTTGATCGTTTGGAACTCAATATAGGAGTACGGTGAGTAGTAATTCGAGTTCACGATAGACTAATTCTTACTCGAATGTAGAATGGAACATATGCATTTATTTAATGGTAGAACTAGAAGAGCTCCGACTTAACTATTACATCGATGCAATAAACTCAAATGTTTCGCAGTTCATCGTGTAACAATGTCGAAATTTGTAATTCGATCGTAGCTCGTAACCGATGCTTGTCCAGTACTATCTTGGAAAAGGTGTGTGCTACACAGTATTAACTGGCAAGAAACTGGCAATGTGTCATCGTGTTCTTGATAGTTGGTTGTAAGGGTGTGTGTGTATCTAAAGTGCAGCCTCCGCTCGAATTGAAACGCAAAGTGGCCGAGGAGGTTGGTGTCTTGGTTATTAGCACGATTTATTTCAGGCATTATTGCTACGTTCGAGATAAATGGATGCTTCGAAGGAAGAAGAAACATTAATTCATACGTAGCGATTTTATGGGTGTAAAAAAGAAATGATAGAAGTGGAAGGATAAGAATATTGGTCGATTTAAATGTAACCATTATTAGTTGTATGTCAATTTTCATCAAAGAGACCCGGATCTTCTTGGATGTTGGACTCCTTTAAGAAGATTTCTTCTCTCGAATCACTTGAAAGTATAAGATTGTATTGGAAGAAGAAGTACATATGGTAGATCTGGGTGACTTCAATGTGGGACCGTCAAGTATTTCAGTGTGGGAGGATGCCAAGCGGAAGAAAGGTACTTTCAGAGGAGTAATCAAAGGGAGCATCTTTCGAGGAGGACACGAGGTCACCGATGTCGCTCGTACGTTGCAATCACGATCCTATGTGTGTGTACAAAAGAAGATCTGACCGCCCACTATATCGTTTCTTGTGTCCTCTTTTCGATGCTCTAATTTCAAATATTCCTTTAATTACAATTCTTCCAATCCTTTTATCTTCATTAAATTCTTAAATAATTCCATTTAAAGATTAAAATTACAAGTATATATTCTACCATTAAATACTAAACCATAGTAATGAGATTTAGAATTCCAGAAATCATCGTAGCCTCCCACGATAACTAGCAAGAAGTGCATTAAGTTTCCCAATCACGGAAAGGTTTTGACTATATCGTTTCTCGTGTCCTCTTTTCGATGCTCTAATTTCAAATATTCCTTTAATTACAATTCTTTCAATCCTTTTATTTTCATTAAATTCTTAAATAATTCCATTTCGAGATGAAAATTACAAATATACATTCTACTATTAAATATTAAACCATAGTAATGAGATTTAGAATTCCAGAAGTCATCGTAGCCTCCCACGGTAACTAGCAAGAAGTGCATTAAGTTTCCCAATCACGGAAAGGTTTTGACAGTAAATCACAGTGCGCGCGAGCGTCTACTATCCTCCCCGAGGCCAGGATACATGGCTAAGAGGTGTTGGTGCGTGGGCGTATGACTTTCACTCCGGAATCCGAAATGTCAAGGAATCTTCGGGGCGATCGGCCGAGTTACGCATTCCTTTAATCGTCTAATGAGTTCTACGTGCCATAGTAAATATAACAATCAACAAGCAATTTTACCATAGCATTGTTACCACTTTGTGTAAAAATTCTCCACGTGCAATCAATGGAACCTACAAAACGAGCGTCTGGAAAACTTAAGAGATCGGCCACACCGATTTTCCCGCGACTTTCTCGCACGCAATTCACCGCCTTTTTCATGCTAGTCTTATTACGCAATTTACAAGTACACCGAACGCAACCAAGGATTCTATCCCACGCGGTACTTGCTGATTTCGAGTGTGGAAGAATTCAAAACAATCACTGTGTTAGTAACGGGAAAATTGCGTTGCAAATAATGACGAAATAGTAAAAATTCATTTAGTTCTACTTAGGTTTTACTTGATGGTTGAGAAAAAAAATTCTCGTAGAATTATTGGGTGTCAAAAGTGTATGCTGATGAAATTTTGTAGTAAATGATGATCGCAAATGGAGAATGCTATTTATTCGTCTTCACTTGGCACAAATTACACCTCGCGGGTGAAATTGTCTTAAACACTAAGGTAGCATATGGTCGCTTTAGTGTATTACGCAATAGTAAAGATTGCACGAAATTCTAGCTGTGGTTATTTAATTGTGCATCATCCCATCGGTTGGATAATTATAACTGTACGCGCATCCGGGTAGCGGGGTGCACGCGAGATCTATTTAATACAGTTATCGCCCGATGATTTCAGCATACAGGTGGATAACTTGAGTTCCTTGAGGAAAGCCAATTACATGAGAAACTCGATGCGATCCTTGCAGTTCCATTAGCCGAGAGTAATAGATTCCGGAAAATTGCTTGCTTCTTACAGGCTCGCTCGATATTCTATCCGCGTGCCGAGGAGAATCCGATCGAAATGAGCGTAAGCGTAGAATTATAATAATTCAAGAGAATTCCCAAGCGTTTCTCCCCCGTAAAAAGATTCACGCCCTGTTTCGTAAAAAGGAAAGCACGCGCTTTTGCGGCGTGGCTCATTTCAGCGATTACCATAAACGCTGTTGGAGGTATCCTAAAACTATAAGTGCGATTTAAACCGCACACGATCTCCTTCGTGTAGAGTACTCTTTTCCTTTAATAAATAGTCCCTCGTAAAGCCATTTCGATCGGTTAAAATTTCAAAGCATGTCGGAATGTTTCCTGGACGCTTTCCATTTTCGCAATCTTTTCTGACATAATACAAATCTTGATTGGTCTATGACTGAAACATGATAAACTCTGTCTATACAACACTATTTCTGAAATTGGCATCTTGAATTCCTTCTTAAAATCCAGTCGTTTTAAGAACCATTCTAAGAGATTCAGTAGAAACAGTCTGCCCCCAGTCAGACGCCAGTTCAGGATCGTGACTCGAAAGCGGTACTTTCGGGAATTCCAAGTGTTCCCTCGAAGATCGAGAACAATTACTCTGGGAGATGCAAAGAGCACGAGCACTCAGAGGTAATTGTCATTAAGTGATTTGACCTCGCACTCTAAAGTGGAATTCGAAGGATACCCATGATTCTCCTAGCAAAGAGAATCATTGAGTACGGATCAATCTCTTCGAATCATTGAAAACGGTACATTTATACATAAAATAGTAATCATTCCTGTGTGTGTACCATGAGAAATTGAGATATTACGCAAGAGATTATAGAATCATCTGTCAGAATGGATGATCTCCGGAATGGTACATTAAAGTCCAGTAATCGTAAATGCAGGCCGATGAGGAACAGAGATCTGGTGTAACCCGATGCCAGCTCGATCTCAGAGGACGAGGAGGCCGAGAGGCTAATCGGTTATATACCGGGCGGAATCGAGCGGCTCGTCGCCGAGCAAAGGGAAAACATGCGCCGGCGGAGGTACAAACAGCCCTAATTATGTAAATTGGATTCTCCAGATAGATTTACAAGGCGATACCGGGCCGCCCTCCGGCAACGACTTCACATGGCGCCTTGCTCCTCGGACTTACAGCCCGTTCCCCACTGTCTCCTGTTACACGAACAGGTGGCAAATACTCTTACTAGACTAACTAGATAATCCATTCTAATTCCTACAAATTTGATGTGTCATACAAAAATGTTAAATCCATAATAAAAATATTTTGAATTATCTATGAAAGAAATTAGTTCAAAATTAATAGAATGAACCTATCTGTTGATGATTCGAACCAATAAATCGACCAATCGGTGAGAGTTCGTTGTCATTAGAATTGGCGGAAGCAGTGTGACGATTAATCGGTACAAATTCCGACAAATTCGAATATCACTTTGATGCATACGAGCGTTCCATCACTGCTAGTGCCGCCGCCTGTATGAAGACGTCGTCGTCTTGCTCGTTGTCCGCGTCTAGCCAGTGTCGCGGAAGAGTAGCCGCTCTGCTACCTACGTGCCTTACTAATCTCTCGTTACACGCACCCAGGACAGAAGCTGCTTCTACGATCCATGCCTCCGGCAGATTTTCTTGCGACTACGAAGACTCCCGCTTGTCCCAGGTCAGGGCAGAAATCTCAGAAGACAATAAAGGAATGTTGCGATCATTTCGTGGGTAAAATGACTCGAAAGTATTACATGAATTCTCGATATATCAAATATACATCTATAAAAATCTCTAATGAAATAAATCTGTGAATTTCAACACCAGTAGAAACGGTATTCGAATTAAAGTTCCAAGTAGAATAGGTGTACGTGATTCTCCAGTAGATGAAGATGAGTTAGAGATTACATAATCGAGGGTAAAGGAAGGTAGAAATGTGGGAAGGGTGAGAAATCGTAAAGAAGAGTAATCGCAATTGCCGAGAAAGAGGTGGACGAAAGAGAGAGAAAGAGAGAGAAAGGGAGAGAGAGAGAGAGAGAGAGAGAGTAAATGTATGTAGGTAGGTTCTCTTGGCAGCTCTCTAGGCGGATGCTGCAGGGACGCGGGATTCTTGGCAACGGTAGCGCGAGTTGCCTCCTAACTCGGTGCCCACCATAAGGATCGCGGTCGTCGGATGTTTATATTCGTGATAGTGCCTCTCTCTGTCCCCAAATAACCAGGCACCCCGATCTCGAGCAACTCTCTTTCTCACTCTCTCTTTACTCTCTCTCCTGGCTCTCTCATAGCTCCGCAGCCGCCGTACGCGACATATTGGCCGCCGCCTCCTCCAAATAGCACGTTGAGAGAAAGAAATATTATATCGCGCTAGCTCACTCTAGTTCGTCGACTATTACCAAGTCGGCCATCGTTGCCGATTTGTACATACTCTTCTAGTAGTATTACTCGTCGAAAGCAACCCTTCCTTACGGATGATTCACTCATGAAATCCTTACGATCATAAACTTATCCTTAGAGCCCAGTAACTGCCGCAAAGTCCCACTTATAAGTAAGTCCAGTGAGCACGTAATTGAACTGGCATAGCGAAATCTTAGCCAACACCATTAGACGCTCCTGCAACATAGAATTCCATGATGGTCACTCATCATTTCTCCTTGAGAGTAAAATCATCAAATTAATCGTAACTCGATGGGTATTAAGAGTAATTCGTAGTGAATTAAGAGTAATTCACGAATCACTCGTGACTAATGTTGAAATTGACAGATTTGTTGGAGCAAGCTGTGGCGCAATTGGCTTTCACCTCCAAGCGCTGAAAGGGTGAAAGCGTCCCTGTGTGGATGTGAGAGAAAGAGAGAAAGAGAGAAAGAAAGAGAGACAGGGATGACTGCGATTTCTGCAGTCTTGTTATACAAGCTGGACACATTCCAGGGGCTCGTTTGTCTAAAGAATCGGCGCGCCCGTTGCAAGAACCTTCCTCCTTGCCTGGCTACTTTTGGCAAACACAAACACGCGTCTATTTACTGTCGGGCGAAGGTGGGGTATTCTCGTCGCGGCTGGAATCCTTGGTATCCTCAGCATCCAGCGAACAATTGGAGGAATGAGCTAGCAAACGCCGTTTGCTCATCTGCGTTTCTAATTGCTAGTTGAGACAAGATAGACAAGAAAAATTCCTGATGAACTTACGTAGAACGTATAGGACTTTAGTCTGCCAAGACAGTGAACATCATTGTTAGAAGATTTCCACTAGGAACTAGTCGGGCCATTAAGTCTCACAAGCAATATATATGACGCTCGCCGAGACTGATACCTAATTAGAGTGCGCCAAGGGAATTGACGTAAATAATATCCGGGCCCTCGTAAACACATTGTGCCGTGGCGACGACGCGTTTAGACGCGCGCGCGAGCTCGTAAAGTTTCTTGAGTATTTCGGAACAAGAGGAACAGGACGAGATAATACTCACGCAGTATCTTCCGTTCCTCTTAGATTTTCTTTATTTAATAATAACTCGTTTTTTCCCCCTAGTAATAATACATTTTTCATCAAATGTCAGAGTATTCCTTTAGAGAAGATTTATGACTCGTGGTCCACCCTCACCGTTTAAGCGGGAATTTCGCCGGAGTGGTCATAGAGCATGTTAAACTGTCACGGTAACGAATTACTCCGGCAGCTTTTGAAAGCGGAACTCGATGAGGATACTTAGCATCGAGGAGAGGCGAGAAGCTCTCTCTCTCTCTCTCCCTTTGGAGAGCTCGCCGGAATCTTGGCGCCGCCGGACTGTGAACGCATATAGTAGTTCCATTGCTTCATTTTTCCAAGCTTCCTTCTATCTCGCTCCATTACGCAATGTCGTTGTGAACTATGACTGTTATTCCTGGAGATGCTTTCGCAATTATGTCTCTTCTTTAAAATAGTTTCGAATCTCTGACTATGAAGATGGACTCTTCGACAACATTCCATTCAATCGTTATTTCTTCTATGGGAAATGTTTTCCAGACATAGTTATTACCAGTCTTAGTGAAAGCTCGATGTTTATTCTCTTTGGCATAGCTGGAATCATTCGATTCTAGGACTAGATAACTCTCTGTCAGCCGATGAGAGCAGGGAGACACTAAAATCGTCAGTGGTCGCAATTCCCGTTGATTTTCCTCCCCTTTGAATTCTCATTGCGATGACGGATTTAAATGTCTTCGACGAGCCGCCACTCGTACATAGTGTGCCAGGCTCGAACTAACTTCGTTCATTTGATAACTCGAAGTGCTGAGGAAAAATCACTGACAGGTCGATGATGCTTTTACTCACTTTCGTTTGAGAGTCAAAACTCACATAGTGCGGATGTGGATTGTCTAATTGAATCGTACTATACTAAATACAGTTTAGTAAAGGTTTATTGGTTAACGAGGTCTTTAAGAAACCAATTGGTACTTAGTACCAGTTGAAAAAGAAATGACTTGACAAAGGGTTAATAGAAACTTGGTTTTTTCCTATATAATCTAACGGTGCGAGCACGCGACCGTTAAAAGAAACGCAATTCACTTGAGAATCAACTGTTTCTAATTCTAAATGATTTTTTGCTGACCACCAGAATTTTTTTACTGACAAACTAGCGCTGACAAAATCTGTCTCTAATGCGCGCGTCAATTAAGACACTCGATAATGCGCCACTGGCGATTTCCTCGCGGCAATTCGTGCGAGTCCGCTTTCGCAATGACTGGCGTGACCAATGACTTTTAATCGGGCGTCCACTCTCGAACAGCACACCAGGAAAAATCGACGCTCTCGCAATCGGTTAATGTAATTAAATCTGTAATTGTGGTATAAGTAATTCTAGGCGCACAGGCGACGATCAAAAAGCGCATGCGCACGGCGGCAGACTCGAATCCGCATTCTGACTGTGAGTAATTATCCAATTACCGGTTGACTTTAATTAACACGTGCTTCAGCTCGCGCGCGATCACCTCTAGAAAAGTGCGGAAATCGTGCACGCTCTCTAGGAACTTGGTACTTGAAGCCTGCATTAACTCGTTGACTGACAATCTGTTATTTACCTTGGAATGCCTATTCGTGTTTGACACCCTGAATTAGTGGAACACTCTGAAGGTACTATCAAGATAGTTCCTCAAGCTTATCTAATGCTAACAGGAAAAGAATTATATTCTTTCGTTTCTTACTTTAAGTTATTCTAGAATAGGAAAGACAGAAAGCGGTTTCATTCCTAGAGCATCGTGGTAGGTGGGAGTTAAAATGCATCGTGTGATGGCTCACACAGTCAGTATACGGAATGAAGATGCAGCAAAGCATCAGAGCTGACGGCTGACTAGAAAACACTCTTTCCCCGGCTCCTCCAGTCCTGCCTCCAGATGATTCAGCACTCGCTCTCCACAGCGAACGTGCCAAAAGTAGCTTCGATGTTTAGTGCACCTCGCTCCTCGATAAATCACTCTCGCCGCATTCGCCGGGAAAATCTCCATTTGGCAAAGCCCGAGACTTCCCGGCGCTTCCCACTGCGGAAAGAATGGGAGAATGCATCGATCGGCTCGATAGTAGTTTCCTCTTGAAGAGAACTTTTGTCCTGTGCCAAACATGGTTCGTTGAACTCATCTAGAATTTTAGTAGTTTAGAAGTACTGAAATGATTTTCAAAGTTATCTCGTCAGGAGTTATATAACTCTTGTTGTTTTCGAGACTTTTAGAAGTTCCTTTCAAGTGGAACGTCTGCTTTGGAAATCAGATAGGCACACCCAGGAAATATCCTGGTGCTCTATCGATTCTACTAGTATTACAGTAACAACAGGAAGAGCAAAAGATCGACTAGACTAAACTCTGCTCTTTCCTACTGGAGATTTCTAACGGCACAACGACTGCCTACAAACGCAGGACAAATCAGTTGCGATCCGATTTAGAGCTCCGTCAGTAAGCTGCGCTCCGTCAACCGGCTTCGGTGATGAAGCGCAGCTGTGCAGAGAATCCTCTCGCTCTCTCCCATTCATTCTCAGTGGAGAACCAAAGATTATTTCACCAACGTAGTATCTTATTAAATAAGTATTATATGATTCTTGAGGTAAAAATTTTGCGATTTTTTGAAAATGTTCGCACTTTGGCGAACACTTGATAAATCAATTGTTTAAGTATCAAAATGGATAGAAAACATGAAATCACTGGGAGAAATGCCGGAATTGTATCGAAAACAGGTGGAAAGACCATCCTCAATAATTAATTTCGTCTAATTCTGATGGTTTTTCCCATGTTTTTTGTACTTGCCGACATTTTCCGGGGCTGGAATTTGGTGGGGAATGTTTTCTTGCATCAAGGAAGAAGTGATATAAATTCCAGAGCCCCAGCTCAAAATTCATTTTTTCGCAAATTTTTCCATATGTACCCCTTCACAAATTTTCGATTTTTCGAAGGTTCTCGGATTTTGACGAAACTTCATAGATCGATTATTTGTGTATCAAAACGGATAGAAAACATAAAACCACTGGCAGAAATGCCGGAATTCTACCGAAAACACATGGGGAACCGATCCTGAATATTTCATTTTCGTGGTTTTCCCCATGTTTTCCATACTTCCCGACATTTTCCGGGGCTGAAATTTGGTGGGGAATGTTTTCTTGCATCAAGGAAGAAGTGATATAAATTCCAGAGCCCCAGCTCAAAATTCATTTTTTCGCAAATTTTTCTGGGTATACCCCTTGACGATTTTTTGGGCCAAAAAATGAACTTTGACCTGGGCTTCTGGAATTTATATCACTGTTTCCTAGCTAAATACTGAATCTCTACACGAAATACCAGACCCTGAAACGGTCGGGAAAGGTGGTTCGATTTTTTGCAGGTTCTGGGACTTTAAGGAAGAAGTGATATAAATTCCAAAGCCCTATCACCCAGTACATATACGACCATATAATAGTTATGTGTTAAGTATTAATAGTAACACTAACTTGGTATATGATGCAGTGTGTTTAATATCCAATTGTTGAAATTGGGGGTGATCCAAGACAAGGCTGTTTCACATTCTCGGTGCGAGGATCATTCGGCATCAGACTACGTTTTATCGGCTGGTCTGCCCGCTAAATTTATGTGTCGGCGATCATTACGCGGTCGGAGTCTGTGTCCCATCGACCAATTCCCTCCTTTATGTCCCGGCGCGTCTGCCAGAGCAAGATTTCCTCGCACTCTCATACCTATGTATACACACTCCGGCATGGTCATTATCCGGCGCAGAATCGTCGTCTTTATAGCTGCTGGACCAGCTGCTACTAATGCTTTGCACTCACCGCTCGCCTCCACTGTCCGCCGTTGCCGATGGGAAACCGGTAGCAAAGCGTGCCAATCTCGAGTGCGAAGACGTTCTCTCGCTTGCCCGCTAAATAATAGCGCCAGTCCACGCGAGCCCTAATGGCACCAGTCTGATTTACGAGGATTTTCCTCGCTCTGTAAAGCATTTGCCCTCGAATCGCCCTATGAAAGAGAGAGAGAGAGAGAGAGAGAGAGAGAGAGAGAGAGAGAGAACTCGTAATTACTACGAGGAAAAATTGTCCTGCTTCAATTTTACTAGTAAAGACTCGTGATCATTGATCTCCAACTGGCAACTAAGCATAAAAGGAATAGCAGGTCATACCTGGCACGAGATTCCTCACGACATATTGGATCAGGAACCACGGGAGACTGCGATCGAGAGCCACAAGACATGCGATGATTTTTCCGAGTTTAGATACTCTAGAAACTCGCCTTGTTGTCCTGCCGAGTGACCGCAAACGGCGCGAGCTTGACGCAAAGAACTCCCAGCGAGATTCTTCGTCCCGGTAATACGTGCGTGCACTTATTTTGTGAGTACCGGTTCCCAGCTGGTGTCCGATTGCCAGCCGGCTTCCTGGGGATGACCGAATCTTAGCGTCACACTTCTGGTTGTACGCCCGATAAGTCTTCGCAGGAAGCAGTGGCATTGAGAGACTCGAGGGCAAAAGAATCCGGAAGGATAGTACTTCTCCGGTACTTCTCCAAATGGAAGAGTACGCGTGGGTGCCTTGAATGGCTCGGTGGCTCGACGCTGGTTATGGGGAGGTGGTAGTGCGGCGCCTGAAAAAAAAAAGAAACAGAGGAATCCGCTTTTCTCGTGAAAACCATCTAGACTCTGATGCAGTAACGGTCCTCGCCTACCCTCGGAACTGTTCTTCCGCGTATGAAATGGATTCCGATGGCCGGCCAGCTCCCGGGCAAATAGATGCCGAGGAACAATATCAGCCGACGAGGTGGTCGTCGTCGTCGTCGTCTGGCGAGATCGGGCAACCTTGGAGCAGGAAGCGAGAGAGGCTGTGGTCCACTAGAGCGTCTTCGGTTACCAGTGGCCGCAGATCTCTGTTTATTCGTCCGGTGTCTGGTGGCCGATATTAGTTAACGCGTCAACCCGGCCAGATAAATAAATGTTAACGTCAGCTAGCCCTGACCACGTTGGTAACGCGATCGCCGCCGCCGCCCCGTCGCCAAACAAAACGAATGGCTTTCCCGGAAGCGTTGACTGCTCCTTTTCCAGGCCACCGAAAGCCCACGTACTGTCTGTGCTTTCCCTCCGGATTTATCCTGCTTCCGCACATTGTAGCATACTTCCTTCATTTAGTTCTTCACCACCTTTAATGCTACCGCTCGTTGAGCTCCATTATTTTCAATTGCTTCTCTCCAGGATCTCATGACTTCGAAGGCATGTTCGTTAATTCTCTGCAGCATGCTACGCCGCAACCTGGTGGCAACCAATAGAGTCGTTTGCTCCCCTGAGAAAGCAACAATTCTTATAATAACAGAATGGCTATCAGAGGCAGGTGTATGGTTAACTGGATAAATCGATACTTCGCTAACAAATCGCCCAAAAGGAAAGTGATTGTTGCAGGATATACGAGAGGGAGCGAGGGAGTAGCAAGCAATTTTCTGCATGAATGTAGCAATTTTCTGCGGTGATGTGCACGTCGCATCCGTGTTATGGTCGCCTATTACCAGGATAACACAATCCCTTGTAGCCTCAGGGGAATGCTAATCCTGTCAGCCTAGAATCCCGCTTATCGAGTTCCCATACGACGTAACACATGTCTTTATTCTCGAATCGAAATGTCAGGAACACAGTCTTCCATTCGAATGATTAGCACACGCCAAGAAATTGGAAAGTGTTGCCCTCTGCATCAATTTATCCTTGTCCCAATTGTTTAGTGGCCTACCAGAAAAATTCATAAGTTCAACGTGGTCTCTTCAAATTGAATTCCCATTAAAGAACGTAAATCTATGTCCTGAAAGGAGTTTGTGTCGCGTGTAACGGCAGCGGATCAGTGTTTTCTCGGGCTATCGGATTACGAACGATGATACTAGCCGGCCGCGGTAGCCTGTACTCAATAGAGTCAATAGCAACGACTGGAAGACGACATTTGGCTCTTGTCAGAGCTCAAACCACGCGCAGACTATTCATAGACAAAGTGAAAAGAAAAGAAGCTAAATCGGATGACACTCTCACCGAACCTTTGGCCTCTGATCCATCGATCGAAGATTCCACACCTCGCCAATTGGAAGAACAGGTTATCTCCGGCGTCCCATGACATTTGCGCACGCAATACTCCGGCAAAGTAATCGAAGCCCATAAAAGAATGTCCCCTTCTTGTTTTCATAGAGTTGGATTCCATTGATTCGTAAGATCCACCCAGAGAATAACCCCTTTCACAATCGCGTCCCCGAACGATGCAACTGCCCGGAGATCGAAGAGATACTACTCAAGTGGAATGTGACAGTACCAAAAAAGTAGCAACACCCAATATTGAAACACATAATTAACTTTTAGATAAAGCAACTGTACTTAAAAATAAATAGTCCCTGTTAATTATGATTAATCTTAATAACTATATTAATTAAAGAAATAATATATTAGGGTTTGTGTACCGAATATTTCTGAACACAGTAGTAACACAATGCAGCGCCGCCAGTATGCGTCAGACAGTAGTGCATACCGACGCATTAGTGTTCCTCGACGCCGCGCGTCTGCGCAATGGCACTTTAGTGTTCGTGTTCCCGCAAGTTTATACCTGTTGCGTCGTAATAGCGTCTCCCGGTAATTTGCAATTTCGCAGTGAAATATCGCGAGTGCCGGGAAAAAACAGTGATCGAAAGTGTTAGTGTTCAATGGTGTTGGATTTCATGCAACTGGATTCACCGGGCAAGCAGGCAGAACCCGAAAAAGGTAGGAAGATTTCACGCACTATTCTTCCTTTGCTTTTCGAACATGTCCTCCATGCATTGTTGCACTGATTTTTATGCCCAGTTATATAAATGATTGATAATTGGATATTTGAAGTAATGCGGATTTATTCTGCAGGATTTCCAATTTAATTTTAATCATATGAATATTGAAATAGATACTTCAATGATAAGGACTAAATTTGAGATGAATAATTCGGCTATCGAATCTTCGAGAATCAAGCCATTCCCACGCAATCTATGGCGGCCATTGTGCCTCTTTATTTCACTCCGTAAAGTCCGAGAGATACGCGTCTTTTTCGACCTTCCCAAGAGTGTGGGCTTCTCCCAAGAGTTACCGGCGTTCGTATTGCCCCAACAATCGGGGCGTTTGGAGGTTGATTGCATTCATTCTGACTTTACGGCAGTCATTCGATGCCGGCCATAAAGTGGGAAGTGGTATTTTTGGTAAATCTTCTCGAGACGCGTTCGGCGTCACTTAGCGAATCTCTTGCTTGGCGACAAGTAACCCAGGCGGGGCGGATCTTCTGTTTTTCTCGTGCAAGCATATCCTCAAAGCAAGTCTTAAATTTACGATGCGAGGAGCGCGTGCTTTCCGACGAATTGACCTTGCTCTCAGCTGATATTTACAGGCTTGCTCGGTTTTGATCTGTTATTAGAACTCAATAAAGTCTTACTGTATGCAGAACCTATTAGAATCATTCACGCCTGGTGTCTCATTGTAAAAAGCTTCTCCACTTTATTTTTCACTCAATTCTCATACACTTTTTTGTATCGATAACAATAATCATCGATTATCATACTTTATATTGTTTTCCGAAAAAGAAAGCGAAGTTTTCCCAGTTGCTTAAAAGTAGCAAGGAAATATTTCAGCCAATGGTTCTTTTTTTTTTTAATGTCTGGCGTCGCAGGAGGACTTTTCGCGACACATTCCTCGTCGTGCGGATGGCAACCGCTATTTCGGCGGCTTTTGTTCCCCAGTGGCATGCGGTGTGCGTGGGCGGAACAGGAGGTGGTGCGTGTACTCGAAAATTTCGAGGTCCACCTTAACGGTAAGGGGACACGCGACACAATTCGCCTTCCGATCCTCGACGAGTCGAGTGCTTTTGTACACCGATATGATATACTCACTTGGCAAACACGAGTTCCTCAGTCAATATAAGAGTCAGTAGGAAATAATGATTGCAGTCGACTAGCAACATTTTCTGAATATTACTTTATACATATATTAACGTATAAAAATATTCTATTTTAATAAATATTAAATAATACAAATATCAGAATCTTTTAATGAATAGTTCCTGTCATTGATTTTATTAACTTGATATAATTAATATCTCGAGATAAGCTTGCGAGAGAAATGAGGCCTCGAATTCTGTATCCGTGAACTCCACTGAACTCGTGAACCCGGCAGGCTCTTTTTATCGTCGACAGTGACACCGAGAATTACAGTGTCGTCGCGTCACTGGCATGTAAGACGCGCCTGTTACGTGTTGTCTTGTGCATCTTACGGTACTTCAGCGCGCTTGCACCGTGTGTACGTCCCTCGGCAATGCAAATCTCGACCAGCTGGCAATTTAAATGACCCCCCGGAATTAAAAGCAGCACGTTCCCCGACTATCTTTTCTTCCGAGTCTTCAAAGAATCTTATCAACTCAACCAGGAATAATTGTAAACAGAAAATAAATGATTACGACTCGATTTAAAAAAAAAAGATACAAAAAGGAAGAAACCTAGCAGAGCGTGGTTTCGATCCACGGACCTCTGGGTTATGGGCCCAGCACGCTTCCACTGCGCCACTCTGCTTCTTGGGGTTCTCTTTTCGTATAGCATTAGAAATGTATAGGACCCCCTTTTTCACTTCTAAAGATTTTATCTCCAAGTATTTCACTCATGATTATTAACAAAGAACACTTCAACTATCAGGAAATAATTATTTCCCTATCCCAGAATATATTACAACCTACAAAACACAGATCAATATCTACCAAGACAAAGTTTCCTATCTCCAAACACTCCGAAATAATACTACATACAATCTCTTCTCTTATCTCCAAACTCAGAATTCCATTCTAATCTCAAGCAATCATACTAATCATTAAAAACTTCCTCAATCTTACCAAGGTATTTAATGAAGTAGATGTCTGGTGCTGGATGTTTACAATACGATGTAAGCGTCGCCGAGTCTTTTGTCTTAAAAGGGGTTGGCAGGGTTGTTTGTCGGCAAGCGTCTGCACCCGGCGCATAGGTGCTTCGCGTAACAAAGTGTCGGAAGAATGCGAATGTATGGATGGTGAGTAGTCGGTGACTCCCCCGAGTGCAGTTCCTGGTGACGTCTCTGACTAAGCGTTCTATTTCAATGCACCCTGCGGAGGCCGCGCGTGAGTAATCCCCGTCGAAAGAGCGAACGAGAGAAGAGAAGAGAGAAGAGAAGGCTCGCTGGGATGCATATGCATATATCCGGGCGGGCGCGTGCAGGTGGAACTCGTTGGTGGATTCTGCGAGTTTTGGATAGATGGCCGGAAAGTCATATGTGCGCGTATCAGGCCCTATAATTATCATTGCGGTATTATTAGAGGCGACCACAGCGCGTCTATCCGCCTCGGTATTATTCACTCGCAAATTGGCCCCGGACCCGAATAGTTCTCCTTTAACCCCTCGCCATTGGCCGGCCTTTTCGGGATGCCCACCTCTCACACACCATCCAACCATCTATCGTCGATTACAGTCACACATTGGCATCTCCTTTGCCTCGCACTCGCCTTTGAGAATTCACTTTGTTCTTAAAACTCTGTTATTTAAGGGTTGTGATTTTATGAGGATTTTATATTGATTTTATATTGATGATTTATACTGAATTTTAATAAATTGTTAAGTGTAATGTTAGTGGTGGATGAGATGATTTATTATGGTCGCGCGAACGTCACCCGTCGAATCCGTACAAGGGTGGCATTAAAATCGTCGGGGCGTAATGGGGCTAATGCTCGACGGCGCCAAAATTCGCGTGTCGCAAATACTCATGCGGTAGAGCTTCCCGTAATACACTATGATACTCTCGGATTTATCCTATCGTGTCATTACTCTCAGAAAATCTTATTGATAGATCAGAAATTTATTTAAATATAGAACAATTTCTAATCAATGAATTAAATATATCAAACTATTTCTGTATTTCCATAAGTTATCTTATTCATAATATATTATTATTAACTACAGGCTTTAATAAAATGAAAGTGTGATTCTCAGAGAAATCCACCCCTTTTTCGCACTGCAGGAAAGTTGCGTACGTTTTGCACGACAAACGCTTAATTTGTAACGACATATAAATAGCCAGCGAGGCAATTGGCGCTCGGTTATATTGCGATTTTCAAGTATCGCTCGAGTGCCGTGTAACCGTTCACCAGGATTCTGGATTATCCGGCTGTACCACTGCACTCCAGCCAGCCATTAATCATTCCAGCGGGGCCACTGGCGCATTCGTACCTACCCAGACACGTGTGTACGCGCACATATAAGTGCTACGGGGATCCGGCGCACTTTCAGATTTCGTGCAATTAATTTATCACCCGGTGGCGCGACGTAGGCGGCCGATTTTTTTTCACTGAGCTCCGAGATCGCAATCGCCGAGAGTTGCCAGACCGAGATCAGCAGGTGTCCGGGCGAAGTACTCTATTTTCCGAAACCCACGCTGACTTAAAGTTAGTTAAACTCGAAATTATCGAATTTTCATATTATTTTAATTCTATCATAGAATTAATCATTAATTAATACTATATTTTTAGTTGTATCAATAAGATTATAGATTTAAAATGAATAAAATGAATTTCAGAGATAAAGTAGATCTTTTTGTAGTAAATAACTAGTTCGAGCAGAGGGCAGATTTGATTAATGGAAGTTCTGCCCTACTAATATTATCTTTTGAAGTCTCGCCTTCGGATTGGCAGACTCTAATCCATGCAAGAACTTCTTTAAGATTAAGAAAGAGATATACTAGTCTCGCCTTTGCTTGGCATCGTCGTTATTGGCCATTAGACTCGTTATAATCACAGAACTCGAAAGGGGTGTTTTATAAAAATCATTCCGCACGCTTACCATTTTCGGATTAATGCAAATTCCTGGAGTTGTAAAGCCGAGGAAACGGCGAGCAGCAAAGGCACAAGCGATCCTCGGCGTAAATGGAGATTACATGGAAAAATGCTGGGGCTTGGTTGTACCGATGGTTTGTAAGGCTCCTCTCTTTGGAGGACGAATGGCTAACGCATTGAGTAAGATCCCTTTGCAGAAACTACACTTTGAATAGTGCGTGCTTGGGTAAACATTTTCCGGAAACAGACTTTACGAATGACTAGTCGATCTTTGTCCCACTTCCTCTTGGAAATCCTGGGAATCCTGTCTGTTTTTTGCAAGAACTATGAAAGATATTGCAATGCATTGAAAAGGAAAGTTGTGTAAATAACAATGTACAAGATTCTTTTCTTGATAGAATCATTTAAAATAGTAGTGAATAAAAAGTGAATGATTTGCCAAGTGGCTTGTTCTTGAAAGACAGTCGATCGCGTTAGGGTCCGATATACACATCGTGAAAGTATTTCAGGTGTAGTGTTTCTTTACAACTTGCAAACGAAACTCGACTAGTAATAACAAGCTCAATGAGAGGGGGCGTGTGCACGCGGAGAGTAGTTGGTATCATGTGACTCGACTGAATGATCGATATCACGATCAATGAAATTTTAGATCGCGTTTTTTCCAGCCGGCATTCGATTACCTTGCGTTCGACTCACAGTCGTTTTCGCATTGCCTGAGAATTCCATTGAAATCATTACTAATTACCACATAATCAAGTAGAACTTACATATTATTATATCAAGTGTATTTAAATCGTCATTAGATTTTAATCAATTCTCGACAATGTCGTAATAGTTCACTTTGCGAAGTGAAGTCTGGCATAAATAAAAAGTCTGAACGCGATTGGAGTTCATGAAACGGTGCCCGCTCGCTTTCATCGTAAAATCACGATGTGAATCTGGAATCAGTGAATCCAACTTCGAACTTGTCAGTCTCACGTATAACTGTGCGCGTGCTGTCATTGCGAGATCACTTTCGTTTGACTTTCGTCCGCCCGAAATCCTTTTCTCGACGATCTCTTTCAAAGGATACGCTAGAAAGTGTCTCGGAAAGTTGTAGTAGTAACAACAGGAGCAACAACAGTGTCGTAGGAATTAGGATGCCGTATGCGTGCTGGTCGTGTGTACGCGCGTGTCAGCGACATTCCACAGTGTCGAGGAACGATAGTTTCGGCATACAACTACCGTTTCTCTCTGCGCTGGGATCACGAAATGCCGCTTGCGAAGCGCCGCTCTCCAATGCTTAGAATGTCAAATGGACCCTCTTGCTCTTTGCCAATCGAGCACACACGCGCCCGCACGAATGCGTATCACGCTGCGCTCCACGGCACGCGAACCGTGTTTCTAAAAGTGCTTCTCTGATTTTAAGAGTGATGCTCCTTTCAGCACACTTTGATTTCCTACTGTCAGAAAGAATGATTGAATTATCATTTTTATATATTTTATTATTTAATTTAGTATAACTTTTATTTAAATTAAATATTGATAAGTCATGAAAGTTATTTCCTTGTGTTAACTTCTACGCAATCGATTAAATTCACGTCTATCAAAGAGGAACTAATCAATCGCAGTACGCTGGTTTCTTTCAATCGCAATTATAAACCATTCACCATTGCGCAATGCGCTCGACTAATAGAACAATGGAGTCAGGATTAATGCCGGGCCAGAAGTAAATAGCTTCATTCCGATGGCTCACGCGAGCGTAAAGCAAACTCGAGTCTAGATTTAATCGACTTGCCATTGGTATTCGCAACAATCCAGTAAAACTTGCGAGTAACGAATTCTCTTATCAGTCCAATCGATATTCGCTAATAAATAACTTAAATCGAAGGTTCACTTACTCAACCATAAAATCTAGTCTAACCTGTTAACACAGGACCTTTAAGAATCAATGAATTCTCACTTACTAAATTAATACAACCACAAACATATTCCATGAACAAAATAAGTCGAAAATACATTCGAAACTAGTATCATTTAGAAAGACAGTGAAGTGGAAGGGATTGTTGAAAAAGTACGAAGGCAACGAAGCGAGAGATTTCTGGTGGTAGGAGAGTTTCCCTTTTAACCAGAGCAAAACACAGTGGCAGAGTAGAGTTGCACGTGGTGCGGCTTGCATTCCCTTAGCAATTAAAGCAATTAGCGTGAACCACGGCAAGAAGGGCTCGAAGGATCCTAGTAGTTGTGTACTCCTGGTACACAAGGAGGACAGTTGAACAATCTTGTTTCTTCACCGTTCTACCATTGGCAGGAGTCTTTTACTCTGTCTTTCTTAGTAAGAAAGATACGAAGTTCTCTCCTTTTAGTCCTCGAGAGATACGCCGAGAGAGAAAGATGTGTACGCATCGCGTGCCTTGGGGAAGGACGAGCTTGAAACAAAGGCTCCAGATGGTCGGGAGGAGGGTCGGGGGCTCCGGGGCTTCAACCATCTTCCTGGTTGTAATTTAAAGCGAGAGCCCACAGCCAAGCTCCTCCACTCCTCCGGGATAATTTCGACCCTCCCCACATATACACAGTGTTTCCAAAGTCGCTCTGTCTACAATTGGCAAATCCTTTTTCTATATCTAATATTTTAAAAATTAAAATTAGAATATAATTATATTATTATTACAATGGAAGAATTATTTTAAAGATATTTTAATAGTCTAGTAATCGTTGTTAGACGAATGAAAGTAGAACAGGTATTCCTGGCCACCCTATATGTCTCGTGCGTGGCTGGTTTTTTCAACCCCCCGTCTCTCATTGTCGAAACCTTTCGCTCGGCAGACCCTTCTACTGTCTGCATGTATGAACACGCGCGTGTGTGTCTCTGCCAGTGCACAGGAGCCTCGATATTTCCGACGTCCTGACTGTTTGCAGACACGCACCTCATCGAGAAAGAGGGCGCTTTGCATGCACCCAGTATATTTTTGTATTCGTGTATGCGCCAGTCTGCCACCGGAGAACACAACAAAAAAAAAAAAACACCGTCCCATCCCGCTCGTTTCTTCTTTAATCGTTCTTCCTGGAAAGCTTGGTATTTGCTTGTTGTGTTTTTCGGGATGACGCTTTCATCCGGTGATGGTTAATGACTTTTTCTTGTGACTCGATGAGAACAATTGAAAAATGGATGATTCGGATTGAATCTTGTATTATATTGATCAAAGAGAAATAGTAGGAATCTTGATACTGGGACGCAAAAGACGGGAGACCTTCCTCTCGAAGGATCATCCGTCCTCGCCCTGGCTGGATAATGATCTGCAGCCGTGGCGGGATCTCGCCTGAATATATATTAATACCTACTCCTCCTTTTTTCAACTCGCGCGGATAATGGTGGGTTTCGCTTGGCCTCTCTTTCCCCTCTCACGCTTGCCAAGGAGAAGCAGAGATGCCTTCGCGGGAAACCGATAGTAGGGAAAAAGAAAAGAGGATCTTTAGAATTCCTCTTCTTAAGCACTAAGAGATTTCTCTTAGAAAACTATATTCAAATGAATCGACTTATAATAGATACTTATTTTTAAATACCAATATTCTTGGTGTTCTTAATTATTATTACATTTAAGATTTGACTTTTATATAATTCTTTCGTTTTATTTATTGATTATTAAAGACGCGTCAGTAGCGTGTGATAAAAGGGTGGATAGATTCTTGAAAATAGTAATCTGAAAACGTCGAACGATTGGATCGACGGTAATAGCCTATCGGCATGTCTGGTGGTTCGATCTTGCGCGACATTACCGTGAGGCGTCAAGAGCAGGAAGTCGAAGAGTTACGAAGAAGGAGAGGCTCGTTCCCGTTATCAGGATTATAGCACGCCTTGATAACGAGCAAGGTAACGACGACGAGATTAACAGCTTCTTCTGTTGTCGCCCGATCTAATACTTAGCTCCTAAGTCCACCTTGTAAATCTGTCGGTTCTCATCTCGATTGCCATCGCGTGCCTTCTAATGAAGAATTTAGCACTGCTAGCTTCGATAACAGGATCAATTTTCAAGTCCAACCTTCTACCAAGGTTGACTAACATTTTTATTATAGGAAAAGTGACAGCGACAAGTACGATAAAAAAAAAATAGGATCAGAAAAAAGAAAGAAATAGACTGGAAAACGATCGAGTTCCATCTCCGCCAGGTTTACCGTTTCCTCGTGCAAATCGTAGCCGTAAAACCGAACGTTCCAGTCGTTAAAGGGTAGCCATGATAGAAGGCAGTGCACCGTGCGGATAAAAATATGTTTTATTTCCCTCTGCATCCTTCGAGCTCCTGCCGGATGCTTTAAAACTCAGACATCTTTAATGTCTCATTTTCCATCAACAGAACTCTCTTTCCTTTTTTTCTTCTTCTTCTAACTAGACAAATTATAAGCTACGATTATTGAATTAAAAAGACTCTCACAAGAGAAACTATGGTAGATTCTAAACGGTAGCATCTGTAATGTCTGGCATGGACGGTCGCACTCTACTGTGAGCGTTTCACCGTAGTAAAGATGACATTAGTTGCTTTCTATTTCACATTGAAAGTCAATGCTAGTTGGACCACCTTCCAAGTGTTCTAGCAATGATTTTCATGCGATATTAGTAAAGGTAGAAATCCGAAAACATTGTAAATCGGTAGATGGATGATGTAGGGGAATGATTCGAGCTCAGGAACGGTTCGACCTTGACTCTAGAACCGACTCCTAGACGGCATTTAATCTGGAGGTAGCACGCCGCTCTTGTCTGCTCTATTATTAGAGGAGGAACAGAAGAGAGTATCGCTTTATTTTGCTACTGGTTTCTTCCTCGCGTCGAGAACCCTTCTCGCCGATTCTCCCTGCATCTATCCCAACCCAAACATTAAACGAACCGCTCTTCACCAACCATTCCTATAATCTTCCACGTCTATTTCCCTTGACTTTCCATCGAATACCAACTCGGATCTTTGCACAATCGTTCAAAGTTTAATTAAGCAATCTGCCATCTCAAGAAATTGGTCCATTGTGCTATGAGTCCGAAAGATCAGCTGCTGAACAAGCACTTCGTTCCAAGTGGCTCCTCTTATCGGGTCAATAAAAGCGAACGCATTCCAGTACGTGGCAAACATAGTCGAGGAGCAAATTCCAGAGACCCACGTAACGCCTCTTATCAACGGTGGTAAACAGGCACAATAAATACCGTTTATCATCCTTGGTAAAACCAATGTTTTTCCCCCCCCCCTTCTTACTTATTTTACCCTAGAATTGGGACAAAACGTTCCGCGAATGTTCTCTGCGAGGGTTTCAAGTGGCATTTCTACGAGCTGCCATTATAGCAATACTGAATAAGAGAGTCTGGGAAACGGGTCTATTATGTAGTTAAAAGAAACAGTTGCACTTGGTAGAAGTAGTCAGTGAGAAAGAGGGGGGAAAAGAGGGGGGGGGGGGGTTCGATGGTGTTGGTAGTATCTGGATGGGTTCGGCTTGGCGCGAAAAGATCGAGAGAGGCTGGGCAGCGTCCTCGACCCGAGCGAAGAGTTCGCCGAGGTTGCCGAGCCGGAGGGCAGTCTACGTTCTCCAGGGAGCCGTGGCTCGTGTCGGGAAAGGTCGAACGAACCTCGCCGGAGGTAGTCGAGTGTAGACTCGGCTTCGGGCTCGGCTCGGCTCTCTCTCGCGCTCGGCTCGACGCTGGCCGACGCTCGCGCAGAGACGGTCCACGGCGCGCAGCGATCGAACAGGGCCGTCAGTCCCTGACGGCAAGCCGGTTTGGTCGGTTCTATTTGCGTGCGCTATTCTCGCTCTCCTCTCTTTCTACGCTCTCTCGTGATTCTCGAAGAGAACACGCAGTGCTCTCGCGCACACACACACACACACACACACAGCGCAGCACGAGTTTCATTTGGTTCGTGGTTGACGATATATTTTGTCTAGTTCTTTTATTGAAGTTTTTACAATTGTTAAATTGACACGTTGTTGTCGTTTGCCGTTGAGAGTGTCATTCGAGAAGATTGCCACTGTCGTCGCGCGTATTACTGTCGGCAAGAAATCTTTCTTTCATAGAATTCTCAACCGAGTGCGCGAAGCCCCACTCTTTTTTCGGTGGCTCGGTGACGGAACTCGGAGCCCCCATTGCTCCACGGGGTTCTTCTCTTCCTGTTTCCCACCTTTATTGTGGATTTCCTATAGCGGCATCCCTCCCAAAGATCTTCTGGGGAGACCGCCTTGTGGATTACGCGCCAGCCAGACTCCGAGCGACGGATCTTCTTCTCTAAAGGTAGGCTTTTCGTACCTGAGTTCTTCGTGATACCTGGAACCGATGGTTTAAAGGACAGGCAAAGATTCGAATGTGTTAGGGATGCTGTTTGAGATTCCTCTTTGGTAAAGATGGACCTTTAAAACTTGTATCGATCGCGGGAAAATTTTACTGTCGATGCGATTGGATTGAAAAGATAGAAATTAAATTTAATTATCTTTTTCTTAAACTGTTGTTTGTAAATAATTAGAGGAAATGAGGTGGAAATTATTAGAATTGTATTTGCAAGTCGATGAGAATCGGAAGAGTAAAGATTGAAGGGAATTCCGAGTGGTCAGCGCGCCGACGGCTTCCGATTGCGCGCACGTAATCAGATCATCTGCGAAATTAGCCAGCGCAATTACCTGCCTTGATGTAACGGAATTCTGTCTGGAAGTAACAGAGTTGGCAACCGGCTGGCACTGTTTCGTACTCTAATTGAGTAACGATCGATGGAAATGTTTCGAGACTTCGTATTGATTAACTAAAAGTTATTGGATTAAATTCAAATTCTTCTAATTCGAATTTATTAATAATTTATTATTTCGTGAAATGGAAAAAAGATATTCTTTGCAAACAATACTAGCAACTGTTAGATTCGAGAAACGTCGGAGACATTAGTGTGTGCGTGTGTCAGGCGTGTTCTATAAATGTAAACGCAGTGATGGGCGATTACAGTCTGCAATCTATAATAGATGGCCGTTTAAATCGTAACACGAGACGTTTCTCCGGCCGGACGCGTAAATAGTTGCTCCGTTAGAACACCATCCTTTGTGGTTCTGGTGGCAGCCATGGAAGTTCGCCTGGTGAAATGAGTCTGTTGACACTCGCAGATTGATACCCTTTCCGCCTGCGTCGCCAGTTCGAGTCTCGATGCTTCGGAATTCGTGTCCCCTCTTTTTCTCAATTATCACCCAAGCATCGTTCTATCGTATTTCCGCCGTCAATTGGCAATCCTCGTCATTTCCTGACATACTCTTCAGACGAATCATTCTACTTAACGAACAATTTCAAAACCGAGTTAATATGAAATCAAATATTTTCGTCATTTCTAAAAGGTCTGTCAACTGATAAAAAAAAGTACATGAATTATGTCTTTGAATTTATTTTGAATAATGAATTCAACTGGTGTGGAAGACAGTGGCAAACATTTTATACGTGGAAAAAAATAAAGAGGAGGAGGAGAAACGCGTGCGACCAGTCGCAAATATAAAGACAAAATTAATTGCTTTCACGAGAGACTCTGTTTACCTTGATAATTCGTCGGTGTGACAGGAGCGAAGTTTCTCGCTCCAATTCACGGCGCTCCCGGTTGTAGTCATTATTCGAGACGTCGCCGGTGTTTATCCTGGCGTTTATCCGCGTCTGCATAAGTTCTCTTCACGATATTCCGTCAATGTTTACGTGAATGCAGTCTCTTCTCTCTCTCTCTTTCTCATCATTCTTTCTATAAATACCAAGTGAAATCAGTCGAGACCTAGCAAAACTCCCCAATCGAACATCGTCGACTTTCGTCGAATTTTACTGACTTCTCTACTGACTCATAACTGTCCAGCATCCGTTGGAAAGCAGGCCGCCACCGATTAACATGACAATCACCGATCCAGCGCATGCAAATCCAATCCGTCGGGCTAATGCGTGCGCGGCCCTCGTGTGTGTGTGTGGGAGAGTGCGACAGGCCGTTTTTCTTCTCGTGCTTTTCAAGCCTCAAAGTTTTACCGATTGTTGCGCAACTAGCATTATTCTGTCCGACAGAGCGAAAAGGAAGTAACTGTAAAGCTCTCTCTCACTCTTTCTCTCTTTCACGCGCAGATTGCGTCCGCTTCTAGTTCTCTGTCGTTATGACTACCGGCGAATCGCAATGAAGGAAAAGGTGCTGTGAAAGGCATAGCGGTATATTCGCCGAATTTAACAGGCCTTCGATTTCTGTTTTAATCCTAAGACATTTAAATGGATCTGAACAATTTAATATTCGATTTGGAAAGCGATCTATTAAGATTCGAGCACTTACTATAAATTTACATTTGTATTTGGAGAGTTCCTTGATAGTAGTTCACCTCCAATATCAAGTTAGAATATTAGAATCGTAATAGAATGTCAGACTACGATTGGAACCAGTTTCGTCAATGTTCTTATTAATATTTAAAATCGAATGATACATCTATCTTTGAAAAGTCGTCGCGCTTACTGATTAGAGGAGACATTGAACCAATAGATAAGTCTGAGATTTAGAGTCCAACGATAACTAATCAGTCGAAACAAGACAGTCGAAAGTATCGTTCAATGACCCTATCTTGAAATTCAGTTTGTTTTCCAAGGGGAACAAAGGCTTGTTTACATTGCCATCGAGCCTTGCGCGACAAGTGTTGAACACTATTTAAATTCCCTTGTAAATGGAGTGGTTTCTTCCCCCCCCCCCCCCCCTCGTCTTCCCCTTTTCCTGTGGGAGCATCGTGTCTAAAACTAGTGGGCGCCGGAACTTTGTCTCCCCCCGAGAGGGAGAGTGATTCAGAAGACGCTGGCTCGTAGGGCACCCCAAGTAGTCACCCTCTGACTAATCCGAGCAAATCATGATGAAAGTTCTTCAACGAATCATTGCCATCAAAGAAAAAATATCTCCCATATAAAATCAATCATCAAGAAATAACTAATTAAATACTATCTCATGATTTGCTAAAATCTGACATTCAATAAACACTTTGATCAGAGTATATAAATTTCATAGGATTAAAAAGTATTGGATCGTGTAATGATGAGGTTGGGATCGCCGATATAAGTGGGGAGGTCAGGGTAGAACAAGGTAAAACAGAGGCGGACCTCCTCGAAACAAGAGGATGATCGCGTTGTGTGTATGTACCGTTGTGTCGTTCGTTGACGCGTGTTCCTTCGCTCCGGCGTACGTACCAAACCGGTCGCTCCCTCGATCGGGGCCTTCTTTCTCCTTGCAAGCAGCAGTGTGCGTACGCGCGAGCGCGCGCGCGCGCGTGCCCGAAGAAGGAGAGTCCTCCTCAAGGTAGGCGGAAAGTGAGAGAGGAAAGCGCTGGTCAGACAAGGACAGAAGGGACGCGCGACGACGAGTGCCGTTACCAAAGCCCGGGAAGAGTCCTTCTCGACAGACTTTTCCCTCACTTTCCTCAGGAAATCGAGAAACTCGCGAATTTTAGAAATTATTATTTATTGTAACTCCTATTAATGAATAATTTAATAACAAGAGAATCATTTTAATGATATAATAATTATAGAAGTATGAATTTAATTTATTAGACATATTTAATGAATCGAAGAAATTTAAGAGAATCGTTTCAATTATTCGCTCGAAGGAACATCCTCGTAAATGATTGAAATGATGAGTAGTTTCTTATGTTAGTATCAGTGGAAGCAGCACCGTTAAGAAATCCAGTGTACTTCCGAATTAGCATTCGCTTTGATATCTAATGTCTTAATGTACCGGTGCACGAGTTGTTCTATCTCAACGATACATTAATTAATATTTGTGAGTTAAACCGAGTCTAATAGGCAAACGCGCTCTTATCCTAATGAAGGAGAAATGCAAATGGGCACAGCGTGACTTCATCCCTCCGAGTGTTCTATATCGGCCTGGGAAATCATTGACCGGATTATTGGCTGTCCGTTCGATTAACGATACACATTCCACTCGTAGATCAATGATTCCTTCGAATTCGAGAGGAACTTCCAACATCTCTGATAACTCTTACTGAGAAAGGAGAAACTTCCACACGTGTAAATGTGGATATCTTGCGCGAGAGTTTTCCGCAGGCTCGACGCGCAGTGCACGTGCACTCGAACTGTGTTTCTGGGTTGGAAAAATTGGATGGAAATATGTGTGTGTATGCGAGAAACCCGCTGAGAGTTTACATTGCTAACTTTCCACTGATAGTTTGCTTTTCGCACTTCTTCAATTGGGAGTATTGTTCGGGAACTTCGGTGTCCCTATAAGAATGAAGAATGGTTGAAAGTTCTTGGTTCGAACATTTGTATGGTGTAAATGGGAAGATATCAAAGCTGAGTTTGTACAATAGTTATTCTTATCGAATAATCTGTGATTGTTATAGAAAAGTGGATAAAAGATCTGGGTTAACTTAGCTTTATGGTGGCATTATTGCATTTGAGATTTTCCCTTATTTGATGGAAAATAACCCCTTATCATACTTGTAGCACCCACGTAATCGCAAGATTGGAATGGTAAATTGTCTGCCCTGCAGGAAATTTTCACCGTGAGAGGCAGTCATCGTCACTAACGAGTCCACAATCTTAGAAAATCCCTTCCGGCAAGTTAGACTCATATTTCCAAGTGAACAATTTTCATGTTTCTTTTCTCCCCCTCTTCTTTAGAAATCGTTTCTAGTGTAATCATAGTTTTATCATCGATCATTTTCGTCACTGATTCCATTGGATTCCGCATACTGTGAGACTTGTTTTCTCTCGCCAGTTGCGTCGAGATCAGCCGGGCTTTCTGGATCACGAGAAAGTGAAACACTGCGCTCTGCTACATGTTTAGAAAGTAGCAGACACTTTTGACGAATTAGAGCAGTCAAGCTGCATACGAATTTCGTCAATTCGAGACAATTTCATAACTCGAAAATGACCTCGTCGTAGGTCGACGAACGAAAGTGACCGTCGACAAAAAATGATCAGAGCACAAGAAATTTGAAACCTTGTAACAAATTAGTCGAGGGACAATGGAGCCGAGTCATTTATACATCTGGTAGCTTAGGATGATCTTGACTCTGCCTGCACAGTAACGCACCTATCTGTCATTCGAACAGTTCCACAATGACTACGCATCAAAACATGACTCAGTACCAACGTTGATCTTCTTCTTCATCTTGGTTAAACTTCAAGTCCATTGTTTACTACATTCTGTAATGACTGGAAATTTTTCCCCGGAAATCATAGAATCGACAGAACAGAACTTTCAGTTCTTTTCACAATTTCCTCCTAAAGTTTTCTACTATTAATTCTTATCTACTATCTATGAATTGTAATAAAGTACTTCTAGCCATAGTTATTACTCACACGCTCGTCCTATCTATCGTTGGTGATTTCTGCAAAGGCAGTGTGTTCTCAGATTACAAAAGGATCGAGGGAAGGCAAAGCACGTTGGAAACTCCGGACGTGGCTGATGTAACGATCTATTATATTTCCCATTGACCCAGTAAGAAGAGAATCTAAACAGTCTACGATTTGTCGGTGTAATAATCGTTGGTATCTTGATTCAAGTAGGATCTTAGTACATCCGGAATTATATTAAAGTGCAGCGATCAAGGTTGAATCATGCTTGAATATCAGAATTAAATTCTGCTTATAAGAGACTCGTAGAATTCAGCCTACTTTCGATCGATTTGATTCCGGTGGGATAGCAAGCATATCCTGAGAAAGGAAGGCGAAAAATGAATAGTGTTCTTCTATGGGAAAGATCGTTCGTCCCCTGAATTGACTGGCGGAATGATCTATTAAGTCTATCTTGGTCCAGAGCCTGCCTCTTCATCCGCTCGGACTTTCTCCACCCATATACTTTAACATCCGTTGCACATAAGATGTATCTCAGTGCACAGTAAAGGAGAGACGTCCGAGTGGAACGATAGTGGCTAGAAATGAGTGAAGATTTCGCGAATCTACGCTCTTGTTCATTAAGGTCAACCTTGCGAGGAACTCTCTAGATTGTGGATTCTCGGTTAGCAGAGAATTAATTACAGCCAAGGAGTACTGTTATGCTCGAGTTCGACGACGTTGCCTCTCAAGCTTTCCTCTTCTCAGGATTCTCGAGTACTTGAACCTTTCCTTATTTCGACTTTAAAGTCGAGTCTCCTCCTCTCGACATACTTTACAGAAGTGATAGCATATTACGTTCCTCAGGGAGTTCGAGTGGCTCCCATTTCCCCAATCCCAAACATATCCCTGGCAGGCCGATCCACTTTGAGAGTGCCGTTAGCTTATAATCCAACACTTGAGCAAACACTTTGCTAGAGCTCTTTGCCGCTTGATGCAACTGGTCCCTGTCACCCGAATTTATTTAAGTCTGACTGTCGAAAGATCGATATTAAATGTGACTATTTCCGCCCTCGCTTCTTTATTCGAGTAATGCCAGATGTGCTTGATGATAGATTTCAATCATGTCATCTGGAAAAATCCAAGCTGCTTGGGTTTTTTTTCTTTCTTTTTGCCAATTGCGTGCAGCCCTTCAATTGAGAATCAATCAATCGTCGCACTTGGGATCAATGAGTCTCAGTTGCTTGATTGATTGAGATGCACGCGATTGATGTGCTAATTCACATGGAAAATTGCTTGGGGTGAGAGTGTGGAAAAAAACTTCCCCTATAAAGAGACCTCTGGTTTGTATGTCACTTATTCCTTGATGCAAGAGAACATTTTTTGTTGTTTTGATACTCGAACAATTCATTTATGCATTGTTATTCAAAGTTTGAGAAGCTTGGAAAAATTGGAAATTTTGGAAACACCCTTCCCGACCGTTTCAGGGTCTGGTATTTCGTGGAGAGATTCAGTATTTAGCTAGGAAATAGTGGTATAAATTCCAGAACCCCAGGTCAAAGTTCATTTTTTGGCCCAAAAAATCGTCAAGGGGTATACCCAGAAAAATTTGTGAAAAAATGAATTTTGAGCTAGGGCTCTGGAATTTATATCACTTCTTCCTTGATGCAAGAAAACATTCCCCACCAAGTTTCAGCCCCGGAAAATGTCGGGAAGTATAAAAAACATGCGAAAAACCGTCGAAATTAGACGAAAATGAATTATTCAGGATCGGTTTTCCATGTGTTTTCGGTAGAATTCCGGCATTTCTCCCAGTGGTTTCATGTTTTCTATCCGTTTTAATACTCAAACAATCAATCTATGAAGTTTCGTCAAAATCCGAGAACCTTCGAAAAATCGAAAATTTGTGAAGGGGTACATATGGAAAAATTTGCGAAAAAATGAATTTTGACCTAGGACTCTGGAATTTATATCACTTCTTCCTTGTTATAAAAAAACATTCCCCACCAAATTTCAGTCCCTGAAACATTCAGGAAGATTAAAAAAAGTGGAAAAACCCGAGCAAATTAGAAGGAATTTGTCAAAGTCGAGTACTGGACATTGCTATATGACAGTCTTTCACTGTCTCTCGACACTCTACAGCTTTCTAAAGGACGGTCGCGTGTCTTGCGCTATTAACGGAGAGAGAAAAAAAAAGCAGGTAGCAATTAAGGTGATTTTTGTCGAAGAATAGACACAACAAACTATTAGCGATTGCAGGTTCGAGAGTGAGCGTAGATAAGATCAGTAGTCCATGGTAAAAGAAACGGCTCTTAGACAGGTAAAGCCACATAAAAAAAAGAAGTCTTTCGGTCTTTTCTCAGCCAAGCAGCAGTCATTCAGTACATTTTCCCGAGGCATGAAAAGTTTCCGTGCTGTAAAAAAGATTTTCTCACGGCGGCGAGAGAGAGAGAGAGAGAGAGAGAGAGAGAGAGAGAGAGAGAGAGAGAGAGAGAGATCGCTCGCTCGCTCGCTCGCTCGCGCGAGTATACTCTTTGCCAAGGGAGATTCTCTCCGGAGAGTTCTCGAGAGTAGCGGCCGCGGTACTTAAACGCACCGCATAGCGTGGGAAGTGAGCTTTGCATAGAATATAATAAGACACCAGTCTACTACTCGGAAGGCACCGCTTGCGCCGCGATAATATGTTAATAAGAGAAATTAGCTATTCATCGAAAGGCAATCCACCAAGTCATTTCCAAATCATTATCGCTTGTTCCTCCCACAATTACAGGTTCGTACAACTAGAAAAGCGATAAAACATAATGACAGAATTTCAAATCAACATATCAAATCCTGTCATTGAAACATTCCTTGTAATTAATCCCAATTAGTACTATGATTTCTCAGTAGAAGTAGACTTTCGAGATGAGAGGTTTCAAGTGGTAGCTGTTTTCCCGACACCGCAATCATTCTAACCCCAAAGGAAATCTGCAAAGGGTCGCACTGTACCTCATTCATTTCGGTACTAACGTGTAAAATCCGGTTTTCGTGGCGTGGAACGTGCGCCAAAGTGTCTGGGTGGAAAAAGCACCGAGTGCCACTTGTGTACGAAGCTCTCGTCACCGTTCGTTCTGCACCCTCAGCGACTTCGTGGAGCCAAGCCTCGTTTGCTCCGGCCTCCGACAGGGTGAACATCCCCCGGGGCAATCCGTCGCACAGACGTTGGGGGAGTATCGCGATCAATAAGTCGTTGGAGACGCTAGCCAGACTATCCCCTCGAATTCCTGAACTCCTGCTTTTCAAGGGGAGCATACATGTAAACATTGACGCGGCATTCTTTATTTTTTAAACATCAATTTGAATCTCTTATTTTATTATCCTCATAGATCCTATTATTTTTTAAATAATACAATCTTAGTATTTGGTAATTCAATCTTTTATTTAATACAAGAATTATTACTTTCGGAAATCCTAAGCGTCATCGACGTTGGAGAACGCCTTTAATAAGAACGTAACAGGTGCTCGGCTTGTCCAAAGCTTGCACCCGGATGACGAAAGTGTAAATGCGCCGCTTGTAAGTTGTACACGCGCGTATTAGAAGGTAGCCGAGCGGAGGAGAGGCGGCTGTTTCAAATGGAGACTAATGGCGCTACAGAAGCGGCTTGTGCTCTCTCTCTCTCTCTTAAAGCGTGTGTATTAATATTAATAAGCAGTGCGAGCGACACTCGGCACATAGGCGAACGTTTCGCTCTGTGTTCGCATCTCGATCGAAGGAAACGCGTTGCGAATGAAAGAGGAAATGTCACCTGTCGCACTTGCCAGTTAGAAAAAAATCATCCACCTAGTTTCTTACGCGTGGCTCTCGGCTGCTGCCACTTGCGCAATCTTCCAGACACGGCTAATTAACTATTGAAATCTACGCGCTTAATTGGACGCCGGTAACATTGTCTGTATACACTGGTTTTTCTCAACAGTGAATTCTTACCAGTCTGTTGCCAATGTAAAAGTATTGTCGAATTTATTAATAAGAGATTTGTATGTTGAAGGGAATGAAAGAGTAGTATAATATTTTATTGCTAGAGTCATAAATTCTTGGTTGGTTCGCAGGAGTTTTAGAAGTATCGTGTTTCGGGGAGTCGTCGGTAGCCGCCAGAGAAGCGGCACAATAGATGACATAGTATTCCGCAGGCGGGGCCGGATGTACGTTGACAATAGTACCGTCCTGAAACGACCTCTTCTTTTCACTTATTCCGAAACGAATTCGGGTCGAGCTATGTTTAATATCCCAGCTGGCATAGTTGTTCCAGTTTTCACTTTTCTCACAGAACCATAGCTGCTCGTATATCCCACCGAAAATTCATTCCTCTTTTCTGTCGGACTGCTTTAATTAATCACTTCCCTGATTGCTCCGGATTCCGGCACGACTGTGTCGCAAAAACCCAGGAAAATGTTAGCTTTTCGACGTAAGACGAGTGAAAGTGAAGTGCGAGTACTCCAGGTGTTCCTAATCGCAATTGAAATTTAATCCTCAGGAGCGATTAAAGCCTCGTTAGATTATCAACGAGTAGAACAGGCCTCTCGAGACGCAGTGGAACGTGCAATTTTCTTACGGCATTCCTGCCATTAGAAAGGCATAATCCAGATAGACTAAATATTCCATCGGAACTCCTAACTAGAAACAGTGTGAACTCACACATTATCCACTTACAATAAGAATTCCATTCTTATTATAAAGAATTGTCTACTTCTATATTTCAATTCTCAATACTTTAAAAAGATGTCTGAACAACAGTTTCACTTTCTACTAGAAGAAATAAATAGTGTTGATGACAATACAATCCAGTGGAGATTAATCCTTTTGGCAGAGCTTGCTCGACTTTGCTTCGTATTTCGAGTTGACCTGCTTAGTTGGTGGAAGCACGTATCGAGAGACAGACTTTTCTACCTGTACGTTACTGGATTCCGAAATCCCTGGCAACAAACAGCGGTTGGTCGACCGGTCCTATCCATCGTAAATGCCAGCCTTCCTGCTCATTCGAAATACTTCCTGCCGGTAGCTCAACTGCGGCACGCTTCGCATTTTTATGTGAGTCAGGGCCGCTTGCTTTCGGCCAGGAAGTATTCCAGATCGATTCAATCACGTGCATATCAGTGACAAGTTCTACCATAAAAATATTCAATGCACGAAATTATTCCAATACTATTTTAGATTCAAAATTCTATGACAATGTCAACTAGTAATTAATACCACGCGTTAGCTAATAAATTAATATAATAAATAGTACTTGTGACAGCGGATGCATGCATAGAGGAAGTGGAAAATGAGTCAGTGGTGCAAATGAGGACAGCTGGAACGAGCGAGGCGGAACATCTCATGTATACATACTCTTTAGACTCGAATGGCATAGAGTGCCGCATGAAACTGGCAATTATCGCTTTTCCGAACAATTATCTTCGATTCCGGCCCATGTAAACACATCTTACGATTAACAGCCGCTAGGTATACCACTTACTCGACACTGTAAAACGTTTTACCTATTTTATTCTCTCGGCCAACTTACAAGACTTTTCCATCAGGCTATTACAAGTGGGAGTTAAGATTGATTAAAACAACTTTCCGTCAATCTTCATGATTCAAAGAATCTTTCTCTTATAACTAATCTTTATCTAGAATTTTTCGGGTTAACCAATTGAAATATCTTAGTGGGTGCGAAAGGAGAACACAGCAGTTGCATCGGAGAGACCAGATGCATTCCTACGTCAGATGGGTCGGGCCAGCTGTCGTTGGATGTCGTCATCAAGCGCGGTAGCTGGGTGTCATTGACCTCATCCTTGGGGTCCTTCAGGTGCAAAAACACACGCGTGATACCGTTGGCACGAGTCCCTGGTTCGCGTGCTCGCACCTGATCGTTCTCTCTTTCTCTCTCTCTCTCTCTCTCTCTCTCTCTCTCTCTCTCTCTCTCTCTCTCTTTCTTTCAAAGTCTTTCGAAACTTTTCCACCTTCTCTCTTTCTTTCTCTTAGCGGCCCTCTTTTTGTCATTACCCTAGCGGATTGCTCTCGACGGTCACCTGGCGGTGTATGCACCTGAGAGAGCATTGCAATTGCCATTCTTTTGTCCTCGGGTAAAAGTAAAGTGAGCCTGGGAAAAATGTTGCTCCCCTTTCCTCGCTCACTGTTAGACGCACAGTTAGACTAACTGCATCATCTCTGAGACGAGATTAAATTGACAGATCTCTGAAGAAACGGTGTTCTAGTCGTGCGATGGATTTTCAAGGTACACACCTGTTTAAGAATCCTCTCGAACGACATACTTGTTGGAATTAGTTCGAAATGCAAAGGTAACTTAAGAACACCAAGAAGGTTCTAGAGTGTCAGTTTGACGCGTATATCTTGCATTGAGAGCAGCTTTTGCAGTCTCTCCAAGGTCCTCGTATCGAGATAGGAGGACTTTGGAATACACGTATATATATATATATATATATATATATATATATATATATATATATATATATATATATATATATATGTATATATGCGTCATAGTCATTGCGTAGCAAAGTAAATCAGAGTTTTAACGAGAGCTCAACTTAGGGTAACGTTAGCCCGCTACCATTGCACCGGTCGAAGGTGCCATTTAGAGCTTGGAGAGCGACTACTGTTACTTCCAGCTTAGTTCTCTTTCTCTTTCTTTCTCTCGGCGTCCGGATTATGACAGCACAGAGAATGTAGAACAATCAGTGAGAGAGGCCGAGCAAGGAATTCAACATTCTATTTGTGGAGTATGTAGATTAAGTGCAGTCGTAATTCAAGATACTGGAATTCTGAAAGTTCGTCCTTTTTATCCTTTGTGAATATCAATGTTGTGGATGTTTGAAATCATCTTTTTATGTTAGGGTATTTCAAGGTAGAATAAGATAAATAACGGTATAAAATTGGTTGGTTGTAATCTTTGAAATAAAGTCCGGATGCTTTACGCCAACATGGTTAATAATGACATTTTAATTCGACGCGGCTCTTCGAGCCCATAAAACAGGCTTTACGGCCACTTACGAATGCTGGCCTGCAACGACGACAGCTTCGTATCGTACGTGAAAGCATATAGGAAAGCCTCGACTTGTATCGGTGCACTATTAGTTTTGACGGATAGTTAAGTCATCGCGTGCCCGAACGAGAGAGAACCCGGCGAACACAGAACCGTATACCGCTAGACGGGCCTCGATGATTATGCAACATAGCATCGACGAAGCAACCTGCGAACTGGCACCTCCACTGACAGCATCCTGACAGTACACAGACAGTTAACCCTCGACCAAACTGATCGCTTCTCACTCGATCATTCTCAATACAAATCTAGAATAATTACAAAAGAAATTAATACATCAAATATTTCTATAAAAGTAATTCCAATTCAATTAATAGAAATAGAATTAAACATTGTAATGATGCAATACGAATTTTTTTATATTTAATTCTAAGATTTATAGACATAATCAATAATTAAGTCTATACTATAATTGAAACAATATAAATAAACGTGAGAAAGCAAGAAGAGTGAGATGAAACATCCGAACAAGAGACCTCGTCGATTACATAACAGGAGGAATGCCTGACCTCGTGACTGGACATTGCTGTCCGCTCAACACACAGACATATACCAACACATCCGACGTGTTCGGCATACGTTTATACCCATTTTGAAAGGTCTCCCTGGTATCGGCAGCTTACGCAACACACTGATTAAGGTGTACAACGAAATCAGTGTTGGTACTCGTCATTCCCATCCACAACGATTACGCTCTAATAACAAGAGATTACACTGAATAAGATGCCCGGGCACACTTTCCCTTATCTTTACGATCATTTTCATCGACCTTCTTTACGATCTTCTTCAAGTTAAATCTCCAGCAATAGATACAGCAGATTCTTTTCTACCGTCGCCTTAATGATCTTTCGCGTCAGCTGTTCAATTAATGCTTGGCGTGGAATTCTAAGGAAAGAAAGGTTCCACGAGGAGAAGTATAAAACAAGTCTGTGTTGCGAATGTCCATAAGAGTCGGCTGCCAGATGACCAAGTCCGAGATAACATTCCAAGGATCGCAGAGCACACATCGACACTCTGGCAGGTGCATTCTTATGCAATGCTCGAAAAGTCAGCGATCCTTCTGACAAACCTACACAAAGAGATATATTATACACAGGACATTTTAATGATGAGAATGTAGTGTCGATGTGGCACGAGACATTCGTAGAGGCGTTCGCGTGACCGTTATGCAATTGCGACCGTCGTCCCTCGGATGAAAAGTAGGATGATAAAAGGAGTGAGAAAGGTGAATTACGTAGCGGGAGAGAGCTACTACTCTCTTCCTTCTTTGATGTAGCTGGTCTCTTTGTTGGAGGTGAAGGACGAGCGAGAATGCTGGGAGGAGGACAGTTCTTCTGAAAGGGGGGGGGGGGGGGGAGGAGGAGGAGGAGGAGGAGCATCAAGTAGACCTCCTGGAAAGAATCTGGAACGATCAGTTACGAAATGCATCCACGTAGTATTGCTCCCCACGATTTCTTCCCCCACTCCACTCTAACTATATACCAGCTTGAACAAGTATAGGTTTTGTGTCTGTGATAATACCGGTTCGCTTGATAGAGCCTCCTAAACACACTCGGCCGTAATCCCGCTTGCTTTCGTCTGACTTTGCTAAGGTCAGAGAATAGTTACGTCAGTAACAGCTTCAACATGTACGTGTCTCTTTTCTACATCAACTTTACGAATCTTTCATCCAAAACGCACCTTGCAAAAAATGTATAACCAATTCTACTTGCGGGGCCGGCCATGCGCTGGCTCATACTACTGGGATATTATAAGCATGGTATTATTTGTGGTGAAGTTTAATTTTCATTTGATTGCTCGAACTCTGTGTTAATATTGAATGAATTAAGATGATAGAGGTATAATTTTGAGGTTACTTGATGATTTTAAATGATAGTTTGTCATAGTGAGAATATATGTTTAGTTCGAAGTTTTGTTTTTTGCTAGCCGCAGTTTCCCGGTTGCATCCGTCATGTTAGGATGCGTGACTCCCACAATCGCGGCGATGGTACAAGGCTTTTACGAGAGACATATACTTACATACACACAGAGGCCTTTCACCGTGCAAGAAGCCAGCCAACGAGAGGCAAAGAGGCGAGAAGAGACGCGCGCGCGCGCGAGTACCGAAAGACGAAGAGACGAGTAGAGCGTTCTTTAGTGAGAAAGAGAAGGAGAGAGAAAAAATGCCGACACAGTTCCGTTAAAACGGACACGCGCGCGCGCGCGCGCGCGATGCCTTCCACATTCTTTTCTACACTCGTCCCTGTGTGACACGCTAATTCGAGAGGATTGATGCAACCGTTTGCAGGAGTCTCACGCATTTCTCGTACGAAAAAGACACTCGAAAGCTAACGCGAATGACATAGAAAGAGAAAGAAGACTGATTGAAAGCAATGTGTGGCCAATGGTATAATCGAGCTCTAAATCTTTTCTGCTCTCAACGATGATACATCAACCGATTCCATCCTATAAATAGCAAAGACTCTCTTATTTACGATTTCATTGAACTAGCAAACGGAGAAATGAGCGGCGCCGATCGTAGAAAGCTGCATTAATACTGTCGCGCGGAAGTTACGTTGTATAAAAGGGTTTTACAAGTGGTAGTATATACGTGTTGGTCTCCGGCTATTTTTGGGCCTTGTCGGCTCCGTGGGAATTGGGGGCCCGGCGATTTGGTCTTGTGCACACTCTGGCATCGGGGCGATCGTACGTGTGAAAAGTACCGGCAGCTCTACGTTGGTGCATCGCGGCAAGTGCAATCGGATATTCTTGTCGACGCGAACGCACTACTATAATGGGCGCCGGCACCCATTCCTAGTAAGTTTATTACAGTGCCTCTTCGCCACTCGCATACCGACTAGTATTTAGCCATTGCTGTCACTACTCCACTGCTACTGCTACGGAATATTACTTACTCTAAATTACTCACCCTGTTATTACTCTAATTCCCTAATTCTCTAATTTATTGAATATATTTATTTATACCCCTATAAATATATATTATATGTTTTCATCAAAAGTAATACATAGAATATTTATTTATTAATTAAGTACGATACTACTCCACTGCTACTGCTACGGAATATTACTTACTCTAAATTACTAACCCCGTTATTACTCTAATTCCCTAATTTATTGGATATATTTATTTATACTCCTATAAATATATATCATATGTTTTCATCGAAAGTAATATATGAAATATTTATTGATCGATTAAGTACTAAATTTCACTGTGTAAATATATGAGAAGGATTCCTCGTTAGGTAGGAAAGTCAGGCGGGAAAGTGTATTTCCCCATGGTAGTTTATGTGGTATAGTATAGTGCAAGAGTCATGCTACTGCAGGCACAATGGTGAGAAAAGTTTTAACAGCACATTAATATTACCAACGTTGGTGCGCTTGGGGCGTCGAGACGCCTGCCCCTCGCACCTCCCATTTCCTATCCCACGCTTTGAAACACGAAGTTTCGAAGAGTCGAGTTTCCCTAGTCAGTCTTCCTTATAATACAAGAATTCATCGAGCATGCGGATTCTTTTCGTGCACAGTTTTCGATTTCTTACTTTACAAGGAAACAGGGTCATCCATGCTATCGCATTTTCCAGGATGAACGTGGTTTTATGTATGTGTGTGTGTGTGTGCGTGTGTGTGTGCGTAGCAAAAGAGAGGATGATATTTTTCTATCCAGTTACCGTAAGCGCGTTTCAGCCACGCTCGCAGCGGCTGGTTGCGTCTCGTTCCAGATACTCGATACCTCTTCCTGTACTACGTGCGTTCCTCGTCTCGCTTTCCTCGCGCCAGAACCGCCCCGGCGCAGACACCGTGACGGAACATTGTGTTCGCACCGCACAATGGACAAGTACGCGCGCGCATCATCCAGCAGTTGCGATATTCCATGATCCGGGCGACGCCCTTTCGTTAAAGTACTAAGATTTTATTTTCTAACTCTTGATATATTTCTCTTCTTGAAGATAATAGTAATAAATATTTTTAAGAAGGTAGAATGAAAGAGTTAAAAATTAACTTGGGTATTGAAATTATTAAATCTCTCAGGGTTTTCTACTAGTAAGCGGAAGATGTGAAAGATAGAAGTGCTAGTGATTTAGCAATATTTCGGGAAAGTGTTTACATCAGCCGTGGCCGATGTACAAAATAGTTGGGGACACGCGACGAGGCCTGGCCAATAAATTTCTTACGTAACACGGCTTGCCTGTAATGAAATCGTTACTCGAGCTATATGACTAATAAGCGTTTAGGGTAGCAGACGAAAGAACGACGGCTGCGACGTTCAAGCGCCGAGGCGAATTGGAAGCTCGTCAAGTTTTCCGTGACCCGCTACACACCGCAGCCATGTCTCCTACCCGGATAACAAAGTACCCCCCTGATTCACGATTATTTCCGTATCACTCACCTTAAGGGAAATATTGTTCCACCGACTTTGCGTTTCGCTCTAATTTCTCCTATCGCGTTCCACCCGAAATCAAAGAAATAGATCTCTCAAAGACAAATAACAAAAGTTTCCAAAAGATATATCCAACAAATGTCGTATTTCTACGAAATTATTTCCAATAAAAATAGAAAGGATTTTTGTGAATAATTTATATAAGAATTCAGGTTAAAGGAATGTCTGATTTCTTAGTAGTTCGACGTTGGCGAAATGAAGCGGCACATTATAATTATCCACTTGGTCCGAATCGTAAAGGTCGTGGTGTTCGTGTTGGATGGTCGGAGAGTTCTCTCGTCGAGTAGTGTGGGCATCGAAGAGATCAGGGCGGCCAATGGAGTATCGCCAAAGAGGGGCCTCTGACGCGATGTACCTGGCATCTCCGATCTATATTTACAGGGAGAACGACCGATGGAATATGCGATCGATTGTGTTCGCTGCCAAATGCCTTGGTTCCTCCTCTTACCAGGGCAAAAGTGCCGCTCTTCACTGAGCAAAGTGCCAACCGACTTGCTAACTACCCTCAGCTAGACAATGTCTGTCATTGGCTACTTTAAACGAGTCTCTTTCTCACTGTCTTTCGCACTATCCTCTAAGTCTCTTCCACAAGGGAAAAGACTGATTCCTGTAATTAGCAGCTCTACTAAGAACCAACCACGTCACACTTCTCATTAAAAGTAGTCTTCGAAACGGTCAAAAGATCTTCGAATTCTTTTTCCACTGTCGAATCGTAGTAGACTTTATTTCAGTTAATGGGGACAGGCAAACGTCGAATGCATTCCTCGAAACCTTTAAAATAGTCGTCGAAGCTGCCAATCCCTGGCAGCTGCTAATTGGTATTCGACAGACGCGTTACGTCAACGTGCCGACGCTTCTTTCAGTCGCAGCATTGTGTCAGTAACCCGTAAGCCTTGCGGTAGCAGCGCTCTACTGCGAAACCTCTGACATAATTCCTTGAAAGAGCTACTCTCCTAAAGAAATCCCGAAAACAACTCTCGTGTCATATTGGCAATCTATTCAATACGAGTTGAAGAATTCATTAGCAGTATTGAAGATGGATCACTCATTAATTATTCACTGTCATTGTCTTTAAGAGACATATCGTAATAAAGAAATCTTGAGAAGTCTCCAAAATAATCATGCCAATTGGCAATGTCAATTGAAAGTCATCTTAATTTTTGACAATAACTAAACGTTCTTACTATTAACTTAATTAACTTACCATTAATCGAACATCTCTATTCCTTTAATCTAACCGACAACAGCGTCCCTATTTTTCCCAGTGCTTCCCTCAACGAAGGATAGAGAATTGCCGTGTATCGAGGATGCTTTTCTATGTCAGGAAGTTCCATCATTATAGCATGGCACGTTAATCACTATAATTGGATTGGCACTTGAAGGGTTCGATATGCTTGGTACTCTGATATTTTCTAACTTCTCTCTTTCTCTCTCATTTCCATCGATCTAAGACAAGAGCCGGCTGTAATGCGCCGCCATCGAATCCTTTACAGGAGCAAAGATATTAAAGCTCCATTAGGCTCGCAGTGATTTTCATTCTCTGTCCAAGATGCTTGAAAGAGAAGAAGAGAGAGGGAGAGAGAGGGGGGGGGAATATGTTCAGCTTCTCAGTAGAAAAGGGGGACGCGTCGCATTATTCATCGTAGAGTCTCCGGACGTGTAGCGCAGGTGTACAGGCGATTACATTGCGCTGGCATAAATCAGTAGAAGGCGGTGTGTGGCGTGCTGGACGAAATAACGAGTTCTCTCTCGCCTTCCTCTCCAGAAAACGCGTGCTCGCCAACTAAGAAAAACTGCCGGATTCCTTTCGCTCCTTCTTGAGACGAGGCGAATGCGCTCGCGTGTACCTTGAGAGTTCTGAAAGTGCTCCCAACTTACTATCAAAGAATCCTATAAAGCACAAATAATACTCCCCCCAAAAAACAACAACACAGTAATTCGACCTTGATTTTAAAATTTACCATAAGAAACTAGAATAATTGGCAGATAGTCATGGAAATGGAGCGAGTATCGACTATCTAATTGTAAGTTGTATGTCTGACTAGCATACCAAAGGATGGATAAGTAGAAAAGGTAAATGTTCTACTCTGATTTACAACTATGCTTATCATCTTAGCCAACTGGCCAATCCTCGTTCGTATGAAAACAGAGTGGGAGACATAATAAAAGAGGGAGAAAGAGAGACTTGTGGAATGCAGAAGCGCAACATCATGGAGATTACTATTGCATTGCGTGGCGGGGGCGTTACCGACAAGGACACGCGTACCCATGCATGCCACCTTCCGTCGCACCTTGTTCTCCCAGTGGAATTTGTCCCTCGACAAATGCACCTAGCACTCGTCGAGCAAATGGCATATAGGCCTCTCTTTTATTTTTGTCCACGGTGATTCATCGTGCCAACCTCGGCTGGGATGCTCCGGGGATACAAGCAGAGGATCCCCAGAACACTGGTAATCCCCGGTGGACCCAAATATGGACCAGCTTTCGGTACCCGGGTAACCACGAAGATTTTAGCCTCAGGCATTATTCTCTCGCATTCCTTGATGTCTCGCCAGTTTTACCTTCGATCTTTTCATAGACACCTTTTGATTAACATGTCAAACATCTGTGTATTATCATTTCTCAATTTGTCGAGATAATTAATCTTGTAATTAATAGAATGGAGACTGTGTTTTCATTAGGATCATTATAATAAGAGATTAGTTTGAATGTCGATGTGATAAGATTAACTGATTTCATGATATGTTGACTCTGAGCCATCTCTGTGTCAGTGTTCAATTTGTCGAGTTAATTAATCTTAGAATTAATGGAACAGTGTCTGTGTTTTTGCTATTAGGATAATTATAATAGGAGATTTAAAATGTCGAAGATATAAGATTGACTGATATTGTGACGAATGATTCTGAAGGAGGATGTGGAGTTAACATTCCCTGGCATTCGCTCTCTAATCTTAATATCTTCGTTCGACCGCTGACTGCATATAAGATCGAGGCGGAAACGGTGGCAATTCGTGGTGTAACGCGATGATCTTCAGTGAGTGGAACGCGCGTTAAATCGCAGCTACGAAGGATGGAAATCAATCCTTTGCTACGAGTCCAACCGATCAGTATCGATGTTGGCAGTGGAGTTGCAGTTGTTCAATGCTCAACATGCGTGTGCACTTGGTGCACCAGACACGCTCGCTAAGGAGCTGAACGATTCAATGGACTCCTGATTCTAAAACAGGTGGTCCAGCATCCCACAGGCTAAATAGCATTGCGTTACATATGCATGCCTTTCGTCTGCCGCGTGTTCCTCTCGCACGATCGCTTTTACATTGATCTCACCTTCGCATCTCTTCCGATGTATGTACACGCTTTCTTCTCTTCGTTCATCCATAAGAATCGTCGATCCTGTCTTACAGACTTCGTAGAAAATCTTACACAAGTAGTGTACCGTTTCTAACTGTTCCTTACCATTTGCCAATCCTATATAAAATCGAAATCTTAATCAACAATATGTTATTTCATTCTTGAATAAATCCTTACTGGACTTTCTTACTTATTACAATTTCTCTGAATATAATAGTAAGAAGAAAAATGAAGATCTCAATTCTATTAGGAACGATTCATAGAAACGAATATGTTGGGTAATCAGCTTGGGTGTTCTAGACTGATGTAACTATCGCAGTCAGACATCCACACCTACTTGGAATTGCAAGCGTGAATGCTATCTTGAATGCATCCTTGGCGATCCTGGCTGGATCATAACATTTGCAACAATAACGTTCGCTACTAATAAGGTGGCGGGAATCCGTGCAAGGTATTATGAGGCATTCGCGCGCCAGTTGTATAACAGGCTCTCTCGCCACAGCCGCATGGGTTCTTCCATGTAGGAACATTGGTACGTGTAAGCTCGAGGTGATTACGTTGGCAAGGAGAGAGGCCACGCCTCGAAACGCATAGCGTTTCCTCGTTCCACGGAAAGTCAGGTTAAAGTGTGTAAGAAAGAGAAGGAAAGATTAAGCGAATGTAATAGTGGATCGAACAAAACTGATCTAAACATGAATCTTTCTTGGTGGTGCTATACTTTCATAGTTGTAGATCACCAGTTTTCTTTGAGATCGCACTATTCGATCGGTAGTCACTCGTCGAACACTGTGAAATTCTATCGATCAAAGATTAGGAAATGATCCTGCACTACCCTCCGTGTAATGAGTCATTAAGCGGAGGGAATTGCTTTTGATACGCGATCATTATTTCCACTTTCTGACTTGCATCATGACTCGTATTATTCTCAATCTAGAACTAAAAGAAACCGAATTTCTTCCGTGATTTTATTACAACAGAGAAATCATTGTAATCATTATCTTTGTTACAGGTGAGCATTGGAATTCCATCTTTCTTCAAGGAACTGCGAAATTGTAAGTCGAAATTTTATGGGGGGAATTGAATTGTTTGATGAATTTTTTTAAATTTTAAGATTTTTGAGAGGATTTTAATGATTGCTTGTGCGTTCTTCGATCAATCTGCCGCGCTACTGTGCGCACCCTGCAATGATTAACCCCGGCGAAGGTAGCTATGCTTTTCGTAAATGTCAGCGCCAACATGTTTCGCTTGGTGGCGGGCACGTCGCCACCATGATGGATCGTGGACGCTAGGCATTTTAATTCAAACAGCAAAGAGCAGCTGTCGAGACTGCAAACAGTGATGAAAGGGGATGCCATTGTTGCTGAATTATGCGCAGTGAGCCGCAGGTGGTCCCGTTTGATAGAGCTCTCTTTGACACTAGAGTCACGTGTCAGAATTCCATGTCAGCTGTTCTAGAAGCTATCGCTCTTTAATTCCATACTTAAAGAATCTCTATTGAATTTTATTATAATTTAATTCTGATATTTCACTTCTACTAATTTTAATCTAGAAAAATGAGAACATTTAAAATATTAAGAGAAATTATTAATACTTTGTGAATGTCGACACATTGTTTGTCGATTTTAAAATAGATTAGATGCTCATTAGAAAGAGAGAGGGAAACGCGAAGGTTTGGAGGAGGAAGTGGCTCGTGCCAAACGATTTAATCCCGGATGACGGAGAGCCGCGGCTGATTAACCCAATTAACCCCATGGCAAATTTGAGGAGTTAAGTGCCGCTCAAGAGCAAACTACTCCTCGAGATATCTTGTCTGACCCAACACACAACACACACACACACACAACTTACTCATAGGGCCTCGGGTTTGTTTACGCCGCGATAATCACGGAGATTCATTAAATCGGCCGTTAACCGAAACGTCCAATTAGCAGAGCACCGGTGAAACCGGATGCAGTGCCGCTTCACGCTTCTTTCTTCCGTGTACGATTCATTCTGTTCCGCACACTGATACAATTCCACATTGAAAAATAGCAAAGAGTGTGGGAATGCCATTTTTCTGATTAAAACGGGACTGTCACTTTGTGAAAAGGTATAATCGCTAGTTATATTTTATATGTACCCTCATAGTTTTTCTTCTTGATAGACTGGATTGGTGGAACAATCATTAGAAAGTAAATTAATGAACTATTCATCAAGCGTCTGTTGTGTCCGTAAGTGAAAGGGAAAGAGGGATAATGAAATCGATTTCCCTTTTGAAACCCATCAGTGTGTGAATGACACACGAGCAGTCGAGTCGGATGATTTAATGCTGTTTTAATTTGATCTTGAAAATCTTGTTTTTGTCATAGAACAAGAATATAAATAATAAATGTGGGAGGATGAGATTTATCTTCGTATATAATTTACATAATTTTTCTTCTGCTTTCCTTCATGTATGGAAATCAGTACGATGAATATACGATCGTGTGCAGAACGAACCAGTTAAGGAGTTTCGAAGTTCACCCAGTTTTAGAGTTCCTAGGAACGAACAATCGGTAGAAAGCAGATTATTCTCGTTAGCGGAGGACAATAAAGAAACGTAGAAGGTGAACCTAGAACGCGGACATCCAACCACTGCTCCCAACTAATTATCCTAACGAATGGAAATCGCGTCTTAACACGTGTTAGCTCGTCTATATCCTCGTTAATTGAACACAGCGAAAATCGGGTCGAATTCCATCCCGAATTCCAAGTCTTTCTTTTCACCATGAAACACGCTCGACATTTCGACAAAATCTGCCCTTTATTTCTTAGATTACATTTCACATGCATTTTCAATTACATAATATTAAAGAAAAGAAATCACAACGAATCATCCAATTACAATTAACTGTCCAATAAATAAATATCTCAATTGAAAATATCAATATATTTATTTCTTATTGCGATGCTGTTCATATGGAAAGGTTAAAAGATGGAAGTCTCCGCGTGCGGCCGACGTTAGAGAGTCGGCCTCGAGAGAGTATAGTGTTTCCGTTCATGGATATGGCTAGGTGCGTATGATGTTACTCGGCTCCAAGTATTCTCCATTTTCTCGGCTCTGCCCGCGAAACTCGCCCGTTGAAACGAAATCCATGGAAGGTACGCTCACAGAAGTGCAGCTGTGTGTGAATCTCGGTCCTGTGAATTTCCGTCTCTGGTTTAGGCTGGAAACTTCTTCTTCTTCTTCTTCTTCTTCTTCCTCTTCTCTCTGTCACTCTTTTTCTGTGTGTTTTACGAGTACGAAGGAAAGCGTTATATTGCAAGAGAGAGGAAACGTAGTGCGGTTGTAGTAGGATTGGCTTTGGTCGTCTCGTTTGCGGGGACCAACTGCGGTCGACACTAAGATTGCTGCACACCCACCAGCTTTGTCTTTTGGCCTAAAACCTTGTAATCCAATAGGCCACCGCAGAGACACACACACAGACACACACACACACACACACACACACACACACACACACACACACACACACACACACACACACACACACACACACACACACACACACACATATACATATACATATATACACAAATATAATCTAGAATAAGATGAAGTAGAGTGGGGATATGGTTTTTCCAAAGTTCTAAAAGTAAGCTTTCCTCAGGTGGTCAAGCCTAATGAGATGTAATGGACCGCGAAGCAGAGCAATTCGTTCAAAGAGAGATCCGTCAGGATTTATATCACATCTTCTTGGCCGGTGTTAGCGCGTAAATTTCATCGCTTCGAGGTTTGTTTCCACCGATTCTACTCTGGATTAGTTGTGCCACGTGTGTGCCTCTTAGAATACGTCGCTTTTAATAATTACTAGCAAAGGATCTAAAAGCCATACCGCTCGGCTCTTCTGTCATCTACGTGTTCGAGATGTCACGTTCGCTTTTCTTCAAACGCGAACCTTCCTAGCTTTAGTAGGAATTCACTCGAGACGAGAGAGAGAGAGAGAAAGAGAGAGAGAGTGAATACAGCATCTTCTCGAATCCAACCGATCAGAGTGAGTTTGTTAGTCTTCGCCACTCCCAGCGCGTAATTAAAAGCAAGGTGAACTCATTTCCAAGAAAGAAGGAGGCAACGTTCGCTAGTTATTCTTCGTGCCTTCTTCCTGCTTCACTTGGCTTTTGTCATTGGAGTATGCTTTCTGTAAGAATCCGTGAGACATTGCGGCCGATATAAGAGGAGCCAAGAACCTCCTCCTCAATCTTTAAGTATAACACACACATATATACTTCTCGTTGGCACACGTACATCCAAAGGTCATCGAACAATTGTGATTTAAACAAATCATTTAATTATCCTCAAATAATAAAACATACAAAATATCATTCCTTAAAAATTCGCTCCAAAAAAAAAAAACCTATCTCATAACTCCTATGTATTATCAGAGTCATTTAACAACAAATGACTGCTGATTCCAAGTTGATCGGACCAAACTCTCTGTTCGTACATACGAAATATAGCTTTGCCTCGACGATACTCGTTCGAGGGGTAATCGGCCGTTATTATCCCAGGAGGATTTCTTCTGGAAACCGCAGTGCGGCTGCGGCATTCTGCCGATGGCGGCTCTCTCTCTCTCTCTCTCTCTCTCTCTCTCTCTCTCTCTCTCTCTCTTTCTCTCTGCCTACAATTATCGCGGTTTTCTATTATGGTACCCGGGCCAGGCAGTTCAGAGACCAGGCCACCACCACCACCAAGCCCCTGATGCTGCTGATGCTGGCTCTGCTCTCTTTGCATTGCTACCTTCCCACGTGCCTCCGGGAATACCTTCGCATGTTACGCGCAGCACCCTGAATCTCCCCGATTTTACACGCTTCAATCTCTGTCGAACATGAAACGATCGATACTACTTGATTCTAATACTGATTTTGTTAAATTGTAGTATTTAATATTTGATATATCATTTATTAGAGAATTGTTAATAATCTGTAATAGTTAAATATTAAGAATGATGATATAATATTTTATAGAATTGAATTTCATGAATACAATAAATTATTGATAGTCAATAGGAATGTTTAGTGATTCTGTCAGAGATGTATCGTGTATGGTTAGGTTTCTCTATTGGCGGAGATGTATTTATCGATGAGAAAAGGCGGCGGTATTGCGGGACGAGTTGGCGGGGCGACAATATGCTGCTAATGTTACCGTAAAACCGCATCGTGTCGGGATGCTGTCAGTCGTAACGAAGGATCCGCATCTCGTGGCCGGGCGTATTATCGTAACGGTTTCCAGCTGGATTTTCTGAGAAGGCTGCCTTAAGGAAAGGCTGCTGCTGCTGTTGCCCCGTCTTCCCTGAGTAAGAACTGGACCTCGGCTAGTGGACACACCGGACCAGGATGGCATTCCAGGATAGGACGACGCGACGATCTTCTGGCGTCGTCGTCGTCGTCGTCGTCGTCGTCGTCGCGAAATGCAAGTTACACTCGGAGTTGATCCTCTCTCCAACTATCTTCTGATCTCCTTTCCACGAAAATCCACGCTGAAATTCCCCCTTGGCAACTATCCTCATCGATAAAAATCATCTTTAAAGCCTTAGGGATAATTGATCCGTGCGATTCGTCGCCGTGAGAAAGACGCGATCTCGATTGTACACTCCTTTGCTAGAGTCGAATATAACGGTACTCTTTATTGTCTTGATATTGAATTCAACTTCAATTATACCTTCTTCGTGGTGGATATTAATTCATTTGATTTGAAATAATGATTGTTCCGTTTTGTTGTATGAGTAATTAATATAATCAATGTGTCAGAGATTGAATTAATATTGATCGTAAGATTAAATGGATGGTATCGCATTGTCCAATGAGCAATGGATGTGTCAGAGGCCGAATTTATAATAGAATTGGTTTTTTTTTCCCCCTGACGGAATGATGGATGAACGGAGAATGTATCGACGAGATGAAGGAACGAATGATGCATTCGGCGTGCACCAGGGGACAGTTAGGATTTCTTTGTCAGGCCTTATACGAATGGTTGGACGCGTCTCTCTTCATCGACCGATCGTTTCCTCGGTACTTGGCTAATGGAGGCCGATTCGAAGTTCATTACGGTACTCCCAGCAAGAATCCGCAGAGATCCTCATTATTGTCCGACGATAAGCTCGAGCGATCATCGAAGCCGGTATTACGAAGAAACGATCTTTCCTTGAGAAAAATTCACCTGAACATTCCTAATGTTCCTCTTGGAATCTTATTGGTTCCCATTCGAAATAGAATGATTCTGATTTCAATTAAATTCTCCTATCCAGAATTATTCCATGTTCGATGAAATATCGAAAGGTATGAATTCGAGGAAAGGAAGGCGACCTGAATAAAGTTCGTGATATTCTTTCCGGCAGTTGCGACAAGTCAACAGCAATCAGTTTTGAAATGAATTCGACTTACGAAAGGTTTTGCTTCGATGGGAGCTAATTATTTTTGTCTCAATTACTCGCGCCAGTATTACGTATCGGCGCAACCTTCCACGGAACAACCAAGTACTGTTGAAAGCCTGGCGAACAATTGAATTTAATTATCGTAATGGACAACGACCGGCAATGCTAATTACTCTGTTGGAACGCAAGGCTTGGTTATTAGCTGACATTCCAGAAAGTCGAGCCACTACCTTTTCCGATGATCGCTGTATGTCGTTCTTTGCTTTCGCAACTTCTTCTTCAAGGTAGAACTTATCTATAAACTTCGTACACGCAGCCAGATAATTCCTTCCTTTCTCGAGCCCAGTTCGTGTCAGATTCCTACTGGATAAATGGACTCGGCAAAGATCGAGATCTAAAAAGGCTATTTTGCTGGATTTCATGAATTATTCGTCGCCAATTTCGTTGCCAGTAATTATGCAACTGCGCTGTTGTTTATTGCGAGCAAGGTTTCCATAGCGGATTAATCCGATTTGCACGTTTCCTCCTAAATTCATGTAAGATGGCAAGGATTTTCTAAATACAAGACTCTGTGTCTTTGCCCAGTTAACTATTAGCAAGTGGAAAAGTAAATTGGCGCCGTGATTCTGAGTGATTGTGACGGCAGTCTTTCAGAATGGTTGCGACTTGCGCGAGTTTGCAGAGATTTATAGAGGAATGCGTCCGACACATTGGTTGCCGAGACACGATGTATCGGGATGCAGCTATCCCGACAATGTCGCTCGATTATCTCTTTCTCTCTCGCTGTGGACCGATCGCAGTTTTCCCACGATTCCGATCACCCAGCTATTGCCTCCTAGGATTTCGTAAGGACGCACTTCTCTTGTTCCCGCAGTAACTCCAGATACGTTTCACCTGTTTCAATGCAGCATCCGAATTTATCTACATTCCCATCTGTATCTCACAAGAAATGTATTCCTTAATTCATCCTTTCTCTTATTATATACTTTTATAGTATATAATGTTCGTATTTCATAGTGCTAGTGAAGGTGAGGTCAATTGTGTCTTCATTTCCTTATAATTTGCTGGGTTTTTTCCACTTTTTTCTATCTTCCTGAATGTTTCAGGGACTGAAATTTGGTGGGGAATGGTTTTTTATATCAAGGAAGAAGTGATATAAATTCCAGAGTCCTAGGTCAAAATTCATTTTTTCGCAAATTTTTCCATATGTACCCCTTCACAAATTTTCGATTTTTCGAAGATTCTCGGATTTTGACGAAACTTCATAGATCGATTGTTTGAGTATCAAAACGGATAGAAAACATGAAACCACTGGGAGAAATGCCGGAATTGTATCGAAAACACATGGAAAACCGATCCTGAATAATTCATTTTCATCTAATTCCGACGGTTTTTCCTATGTTTTTTATATTTCCCGTCATTTTCCGGGGCTGAAATTTGGTGGGGAATGTTTTCTTGCATCAAGGAAGAAGTGATATAAATTCCAGAGCCCTAGCTCAAAATTCATTTTTTCACAAATTTTTCTGGGTATACCCCTTGACGAATTTTTGGGCCAAAAAATGAACTTTGACCTAGGGTTCTGGAATTTATATCACTATTTCCTAGCTAAATACTGAATCTCTCCACGAAATACCAGACCCTGAAACGGTCGGGAAGGGTGTTTCAAAAATTTTCGATTTTTCGAAGGTTCTGGGACTTTTGCGTACAGAGATTTTTTCAATATTTTTCCATCTTTCTCGAATAACCCTATTTATTCTTGAAAATATCTCATCAAAACTGATTCAAGAATGATTCTAAAGAGCACAAAATCATCGTAAAACATATCTGTGTCAAGTAATCCAAGCTCCTCGACTATATTACATATTGGGCGGGCAATTCTCCGGATTGTCGCATGTGGGATTAAAGTCTGGCGCTGGCGAGTGTCCTTCGCGAGACGCCTGGCGCCGGCCTGGACCGATGTAATTGCAGTATTATGCACTAGATTTCCCGGCGTCGGTCTATGAACACACACACACACACACACACACAAACAAGCCGCCATTCCAACCGTTCTTCGTCGACCGCTTTCGATGTAAATGTCCTCACAGTTTTTCCACCCTTGATGCTTACATTCACTATGTTTACCTAGCATTTCCCAGCAGAGTTTTACTCTCCTGAAAGCTCAGGCGGCTCATAAAACAAGCTCGTTCCAAGACTCGCACAATTCTCTAGCAAGGAAACTCATGCATTTCGCGTTGGTGGAAATCATCCTAACGGATTGGCGGCGATCTTGAGCGTAGATATAACCGGAGAGCGAGCAGAAACGAGATCGCCAGCAAACACGTACGTGTCCGGATTGCTAATGAGTTCTGCGGCAATCGTTAGACGTTAATTATCACCTGCCGCGCAACCACCAGCGAAGGGAAACAGGTAGTAATTCAGATCCGGGCAAGAACATTGCTAAGTTTTCTAGTACTTTGACACTTTGGTAAGCTTGTATTGCCAAGAATGTTATAGCCACTGTCGGTTAATGAACTTTGGACCCACGTGGTTAGTATATCACATGATAAATCACCTAGAAATCTATCTGGAATATCTAATACGTCAGAATTCGAGAATTGACTTAGAAAACTAAGGAATGTTAAAAGTGAACGTTCTCTTATAAAAGACAAGACCTTTTTTTCTCACACATTCTGTTCTAGTGAACTTAGTGAACTTGTGCGATTCCATATTTAGTTAAAAGGAATGCGTGCATGTATGATAATCTTTCGTTATCGATATAATCGAATCTAATAGCAAATACGAATAGGATTCCACGAGGTTGAGTTCATCGGCTCGCCGTCCTTTCCTTCCTTCTCCCGTTGCCTTGGCAGCGTTTTAGACGCGTGACGGAATTGCGCGTAAAACCAATCTTGCGAAATCCTTGCCAATTAAGAATGTACTTCTACTAGCGCGACACGTGAAAGTATCGAATTCTGACGACAATCGGGGAAGCAGGTGGTCCTGGCGAGTTCCAAAAGAACGAAAAAAAGGCATTGGTAAACAAGTCTGGGTTTTGCGCGTCAGCGAAACTCCAAGCAATTCCTTTACACTTAGCATCTGCAAAACTTTCCATTCCCTTCTGCCGACACGCTGACCTACACACTGCGTTTTTACCATTACGGAACGTTGCTCTTTCACTGCCGACGATTCAGGCATTTGTTTTCAGTGCGGAATATAAATAAATATATACTTCAATTGAATTATAATTCAGATATTCATTTAATATCAATGGAAAATCATTTTCTTTTGAATTAAAAAACAGAATTATTACACTTTCTAATAAAATATAACTCTACAGATTTCCTTGTAGGAGTGATTGTTGCAGGTGGAAAAGAGTGAGACAGAGAGAACTGGCAGAAACTAGTTAGGAAAAGTAGATGCAAATCGACAGGCGTGTGGGCACCGTGTCGCGTCCTTGCCTCGCCTCTCAAATGGACGAGCACCACTCCCTTCTCGTTCACTCCAGCTCCTTTACGTTCACTCTCTTTCCATACTGTTTGCCAGCAAATACAGACGTAGACACACAGGTGTACCATGGATCGTAAGCATTTTCCACGGGCTCCCGTTTCACTCGGCTTTATTTGCATCGGGCTAATTTGCCTTGCCTTTAATATACCGCGCGGCAGCGGCTCTCTCCCTAAGAAACATACTCAAGCGCGTTCCGCTTACCGCGCTTGTCCTCGCCAATGACGATCGTTTTCCTACTTGGAAAAGTGCTCGATCACCGAGGAAAAGGTTTAACTTCCATTGAAAGTCGAAGGTTTTCTCAGAAAGAAATCGAAGGACGTCATAGAAATTGAAGTCGTATTGAGTATCAAGTTGAACTTTAAAACTATGCGAGAATAGTTGAAGTTCCATTGTCGTCGAAGTACTCCAAGCAAATTGCCTATTGATGATATCATTTCCTTGGTAATTTCGTTGGGAATTCGTTGCAGTGGTTGTAGTGGCGTATTTCGTCGACGATTTCCATTTGCTTTTGTGGGTGTGCCGCTAGAGAAGTTTTTCGCAATTCCTTCGAGTAGTCTGCTGCGCCATTCTTTCATCGTGTTTCTGGTGAAGGGTTGGATCGAAACATTGCGAAGCAACACACAGCCTTCAGCTGTGAAATTCATCATTATAACGAATCGAGACTAGCTAAAGTTCAGGATTTCCTTGCAATTCAATAGTAGAATTGTAACGCTCATCGTAAGGAATAGAAAATTGTAATATGCTGTCGCAATCGTGTCTCTTTGATATGCAGAAATGTGAAGGCGCGTGACAGTGCTCCGCTATGATTTCGCAAAAGGTAGCGCGCTTGTATATTATATATATATATGTGTGTGTGTGTGTGTGTGTGTGTGTCTGTGCGTGAGTGAACTTTTGAAAGCCTAGCGGCATATGAGTATATTAAAAGGCACAGGCTCTTGAAGGAGACGGTTGGAAAAATGGAAATGGGCGAAAGGTCGCTGCTACGATGGCAGAGTTGCGTGACGAGTCGAGTGAAAGAAGGATCCGGAAAAGTGAAGGTTTCTAAAGATACTACTCGCGATATTCAACTCGTTCTAGCACGATTCCTTAGCTTACTATTCAATGATAAATCTCTTCGATTCATTTCGATTCGGCAACCAATCGTGAATGCAGACAGCATTGAGATCCTTGCAAGTGCTTTTCGGAGATATTTCTTGGCGTCCTTCGAGGAAAAAAGACAGCCGCAGGACACGCGCGAGACGTAAATGTCGTGGCAAGTATGCGCCGAGAAATGTTAAGGCTCGATTGTAACCCCTTTCGAAATGCCACGAAACACGTAACCCGCAAACTTGTTCATGTGCATATAATACAAAGATGCAGTTAGAAAAGGCATTTTTTTATATGACTATTAATTAGACAATTGATGATCTTTTGGCTTCCGTTTTAATGAGGAATTTTAGTATGATGCGTGGGTGATACTTCCAAGACAAATTCCCATATCCACATGAACGATGTGGCAGAGAGACGTCGGTTGGTGTAGAATTTATACTTATGCTTGGAAACGGTACACTCGCTCTTGCAGCAGTCAAGAAGATCTATCTCTGTCAGGCGACAGTTTCTATCCGACAGACTATTTCGTCAATGTCAAAGTATTCTCTCCTCCCTCGATTCTTCCCCTCTCCTTTCTCTTTACAAACACATACAACCCTTAACAGATTCCACCCAAAAATAGTTCTCCGTGGAATTTGTATTTGTCGTGCATGGTTTATATCGACGCGTTGCATTATTCAAAGCGTCGAATTCGACTGCTATAATTTAACTGCAAGTATAAAACACTCCAAGTAAAAAAGGTTGATGTAAGTCAGACAGAAGTCAGGTGTACTTTGTGGCCGAAATGACTTTGGTATTTGGATCAGGAATATCCACATTGGCCACGATCGAGTGCAAAGAAGAAATCGGAAGAAAGTCGTTCCGCTCGATTGACGGAAGAGTGAAAAGCAGCAAGCGATCCGCATGCACGCCGCTCGATCTCACCCGTTGACGAGATCATCCTTTTCCCCCGATTTGGCTAACCAGCCAGTCTGTAATTTCCAATGCAAAGTTGAGGATCGTTGAACAAATTGGAACCAATCGATACGCCCGACAAGTTCTGAATATCTTCTTCGAAATTGGAGAAAACGATCTCACCAATATCTACCAATAATATTCTTTAAATTTAATGAATCATTTGAAATACTCAAAAATCAAAAGAATCATTAAAAGGATCTTGAAAAGAAACGAAGCATTGATCGCAAGGTAGAAAACGTAGCGAAGGAAACAGGTACCGAAGACGGCTTCAGAAGCTGACAACCAAGCATTAACAGGTTCTCCACGAACGTGGACACATCCAAACGAGGAATCTCTACCATTCCTCTTCCTTTTTCCACCCTCGGAAAAAGGAGTTGATTCTCATCTAACCGATTTCCAGTCTTCGCATCTTTCCCTCTCTTTTTCTCTTTAAGTAAAACCAACTATCAATTCGGCTAGGAGTGATGAAAAATGATTGGTTAGAATTTAGTATCGTTGGTAGAGCAAAGTGACAGAGTCAAGCAAGAGTGATAGAAACGATGAGGAATAAATCGGGCCAGTTTAAGGACACTGAGGTCGTAACAGTCGCGCTAGCATATCCGTGAGTATCGGTAGCGCAGTAGTCAGCTGCCGTAAATCATTTCTTGCTGCAATCTCTGCTCGATCGTTTCTCTCCCTCTTTCTTGGTCGAACCATTAGCCGTTTTATTACGTGGCCTCTCTTACAAGCGCCTTCCTCCCTTCTTCTTCTCCCCTCTACTTGCCCCGCGGAGAACTTGATGACTTTCCGCTCACGTTTTCTACCGGATAGTGGCCTTGGTAAATTTCTGCGTACGAGGATCTCTAACCATCTTCAACAGATCCTTGATTCTCTCGGTAGTCATCGTAAAATCATCACCCTTGAGATTCACTAGTATCAATAATTCCTTAACGAGCCAACACTTTCCCTTAAGTTTCAAATGAACTTTTTCACATGATATTCAAACACTTGAACATCATACTTGTATTAAGTCATTCGGTGAGTTCTTATTGCGAATAATAATTCAATTTTACAAGGGGATCCAATATAAAAGAAGTACTACTTTCGCGAATGGGAGCATCTTGGTCGAAATTATAGTCTTGCGAATCTCTCTCGATCGGCTGATGATTCTCTGGCTGGTGCACCTGGAGAGCCGCCTGAGATAATTGCGCGCCGGTTGCTTAGCAGAGGCATTAACGACGTAATTTAATCGTCATCTTCTTTTTGTATTCTCTTCCTTTCTGCCGCAGCTACCTACTACAGATAGATCCTACTCTTTCTTTTATAAACCACAAGATAGAAAGAGAGAAGTTACGCGCGTTATCCGCCAGCGCAATTTATCGGCGTTTCGTGCGAACGAACACGCGTTCTTCGTAGCAAGGAGGAGGAGGAGGAGGAGGAGGTGTGTTCTCTTCGTAGTCGTCCATGGAACTCGATCTTCTACCACGAAGAGTCGCATGTCGGATACATGAAAAGGGTGGTGAGAATATAAGTCCTTGGATGAAAGCCGGCAGACGGTCTGCTCGGGAATTTCGTCCGTCTCTCCTTCTTTTTTTTTTCCTTTTTTTTTCGATGCGGATTTGTCGGTGGCTCCCGTGGACGACCTTGCCGGAGTGGAAGGCCGATCGGAACGGCTCCCGGAATGCACCGACGGCTCCCCGTGACCTTCTTCTTCCTCTCGGATGCACCGGTACACACCATGCGAGAAAGAGAGAAAGAAAGAGAAAGAGAGAGAAAGAGAGAAGGGAAGATGCATACGTGCACCTGCAACGGGTTTCGGCGTAACCGGTCGTAGACTTTAGGACTTTCACCTCGCATCAAAGAAGATCCCTTCCACAGCATCCCAATGTTACAATTAATGAGATGCTCTTGAAGACAATGTTCGATTTATGATTTTATACATGGGGAAATATAAAGTAGAAGGATTTGTTAGATCGATCAAGAATTAGTTCGAAACTCGAGAGCGTGTTTCTACTAAGATAGAAGTAACTTAGCAGCGAGAACTCGCCAACAGAGTACGAAGCAGCCGTGCCATCGAGCTCGCGGCTGCCTTATATGTGCGCTAGCCGTGATTACTGGCTTTTCTCCTAATACGGATGTTCTACACTTAAAATCGCCGCCGCCGCCGCCGCCACTCGCTTTGCCAGCTACCAGTGAAACAGCCAAGATCTGGTTTCCTCCACTGTTTCTCGTAGCACTCGTCTCTCAGTGGACCGAGAAATCACATCTGTGGCTTTTTTTAAAAAAAAAAAATTGCACTATGTTGCAAAAACATGGTTTAGTAATTGAGGGAATTTTTCTAAGGAAAATATATATGTTTGTTGATGAATTCGATCGAGTTTTCTTGGCATTGCTGGGCCACGTGCAGAGAAGTGGTTTTAACTTAGAATTCATCGTAATGTTTATACGATCATGTTTCGATATGCCGAAATACTCGTATGGTTGCAAATGAGAGGTATTGTTTGTTAGTACAACAACAAAGTTGTTTCAAAGAATTCCTACAGTCTGGAATCTATGTACGTGCCTGGAACACTGTAGCAACTGCATCTGTCATGGTCAGCATTGTGGTAGGTCGAGAACAATCTCTTACGAGACTCGAGTCAGTTTATATACCACAACACTGACTGTAGAATATTTAGAATTCGAAATATCACTTTTTTCAGTTCAGAATTAAATATACTAAGAATTAATTCATCTTAATAATAAATAAAATGAATACTAAATAAAATAGTGAAGATTTTCCAAGTTCTTTTAAATTCTCCAACTTCTAGTGAAGTTAATCGATGAATTAATTGAAGTATCTAGTAATACCTAGAGACAGAATGGTCGCTTTCTATCTCCCAGGCATATTCAAAAGTCGGTGGCTTTCAGTAGCTGATGGGTCACGCGGCAAAAATAGCCGGTCCATAGTTATTTTGGGTTCCTTTATTCCGCAGTGCGTGTGTGCCTGCTCCTCCCCGTGCCGGGAAAGCGAGGAGATCGTTACCGGGCTTCGGTTGGCCGGAGATTTGTTGTTTCTCGCCTACGTCCTCATCTCTCGCCAGGCGAACGTGTCTCGCTTTGAGCTACCAATTGACTTATAAAGCTGGCGAGGGAATCGTGAAAGCGCATACCCACTAGTTTCGACTTCAAAATCCACTTCTTTGGTACTTACAATTTCCAATTCCTACTTCAACTAGTCATCCGGTTAATCGAATTCTCTTCTATCGTTGAACATATTCTACTAGTCGTGTTTGCGCTTCAATCCGGGCTTCGCCGCATTCTCTCGGTGCTTTTGTCTTTCGAGGCGAAACGACGCTCCCTTCCGCATTGGCTGGCTGCTTTCACTAACAACTGGACGAGCCACTCTTGTCAATCCCAGTCACATTCCTTCCGGAAGAACTTAATGTGCTGGCATTTGAAATCCTCTATTCACACCATTAATTTCGATCGTTCCCCTTCGAAGAGGATCAGCTTTCATTGAGTGGAAGCTTCTCTGCAAATCTTGTTGTTCTATTCTGTCCATCCAATTTATATGTCTTAGAGAACAATGTTATATATATATATATATATATATTCGATTTAATTAAATTCGATCGTTCTTATTTGAAAATCGATTGAAGTGGAAGATTCTCTTATGAGATGCTGACAAAGTAGAATAAGTCCGTGCGAGTCCAGACTCGAGCGTTCATCATTGAACGTCGCAGTGGTGAATGAGGAAGGGCTGAGTCCCTTTGAAAAGAGGATGAATAGAAGGAAGAGCAGCGTTTACCTCGTCGACACAAAGCAAGAACGAGTCTCCTTCGGATCTCTTCTGTTCTTAAGTATTCCTGGTTGAAACGCAGCTACTTCACCAGTTCCTCCCAGCGCGAGTTAGGATCATCCAGTGTCCCTCTGCATTATCTTCAAGATGTACGGTCTTTGTACGGCCCTTGCCAGTCTTGTACCAGCCAGCTTTCAGTTCTCTCTTCAGTGAATTATCCCTCGCCAGTTCTTGCAAGCATAAAGTACCACAGTCGCCCGGAGAGCAGTCTCCCTTGGAATTTCTCTCGCGCAGATTAATTCGTTGATTATAAAACAGACGTTCTTAATATTATTTTAAGAGCAATCTTGATTATTGAATTAAGTAATCGAGTGAAAAGAAACTAGGATAATTAAATAACCTTTCGGATGTTGGAATAATAAAAGATCGATCGAGATTAGCTCGTATGGAGTGCATGAATTAATAGAATTTCATCCCGTTAGATCGTACGAAGTCGAAGCTCTTTTAGTACTCTCGCGACTTTCCATTTCCGCATTCCTACTCTTCGCGCTTGGCGACATAGTTCAAACCGAATAATTCTCGTGTTACGCAATTTCCCGCGGGAACGACAGGTAGCACGTGAACAGGAGGATTTAATCTTCTCCCTTCGTAATAACAGCTGGCATTACTTGTGCATACGGTGGAATTGAAGTGCACACAGAGAAGACGGGCGGAAATGTAAGCGGTCATCACTTGAAACCATACAGGAAGCAAGCTGCCAAATTAAATCGTAGTTACATAAAATTAATACTCCTGTCACGCAACATTCCATGCTTTAGTTTCACTCGACATTTCTATTTTTTTTCTTCATACATCCAAACTGGAACACTTAAAAGATAAACTCTTAAATCATTACATCATTTTATCCCTGACATACAAGAATTTCCCTTTTATTTCTTAACTACTAAATACTAGTAAAAGGAATTTCTTGAGGGTCGAATAAAAGGTCTCGAACTTTAAGTTCGCATCGAAAGGTATTCTTGACCCGTCGGGCAATTATGCTATGTCGTCGACTGCATAAGCTCATTATCGTGAGTCGACTCTCTCGTTAGCAGTCATTAGAAAGTCTGTTCGTTCCTGCTAATGAAATAATCGATGAATCGCGCGCGCGCGCGCCCTGTGTTTATCTGGATCGACGATAAGTCCGGATGCTGGGCACGCGAGAACTTTATCGCCCGAGGGAGAATTAGCATCGCCGCCAGTGTGGAGAGGGGCATTACTTAACCAACCGGGATTTATGCCTGCCTGAGGAAATTAACATGTGCGCCGGGGAGCCCGCGTGGAGGTGGCTGATTTACTCGAGTACCCTAATCAGCTCGATCGTGGAACGAACCGTTGGAATGGGTCTCTCATACGGGACTACTTCGCCGCGCTGCTGCAAACCTCCTTTACGATAAAGCAACCTCTACTTAATTAATAAACAACTTGATTTACAACAGACAAGCTTTGGAAAAATCATCATTTCATTTATTTCATCATAGAACATTAAACTTTGGAAAAATCATTATTTCATTCAGTACATAATCTCTGATGGACAGTTATACATCCGTCAGTTTAATAAGCACATACCATTGTTCCTTGTGCGAAGGAGAAAGTGTCACAGTTCGGTGGCCAGCTGGTGAAAGCGGTTAATTAGGAAAGATCTGAAATCAGTACTCGTCGGTGGTCCTATGATGGATGACAAAATAAGAAAGGAAATATCTACGAAAAAATTGCTTGTATTCCATAGAGAATTCCCAAGTTTTCTATTATGGGAAGAAGGGTTGGTTGGTTGGTATACGTAAACAAGTAGCAAGTTATTCGTTGCCCCTTCTTTGGTCGAAAGACGAGACTAAGGCAAAGGCCTGGCGGGTACGAAATTCCAGGAGTAGAAGCGCGTTTCCTTACTGGCGATGGGGCTCCGATGTCTTGTTTACTCTTGCCTGGGCAAGAAGAGCAGGATGAAAAAGCGAGTCAACGACATTGGCTCAGTCGAGACGGGGATCGGTTGTACACACACACACACACACACACACACACACACACACACACACACACACACACACACACACACACACACACAGAGAGAGAGAGACACACACGTAGAAGTTGCGGAGCCCGGAGGCCGACGACGCTGCCGATCGTAAAAGGGTTTAGTGCCGCTTGTGGGACGAGGTCGTTCCCGGAGATGACGTAGTAAAACGCACAATGGACTCTACGGCCGTGAAGGCCTCCTTCCGTTTCTCCCTTACTCTCTTACTTCGCCCTCGCAAACTCTCTTCTTTTTCACCAATCTACATCCTGAAAACGATCCTTTCTTTCGGAAACTTCCAAGAATTCTCTCTTGCCACAGTCGATCTTCTTTGACTCTCCGACTAACGGTAAATCTCATCGTACGAAATTGCAGCCTCCGCCTCATCTCAGATAGAAGATCTTTTTCCTCACTTCCGATTCCCAGTCGCTTGGTAGTCGATGCTTATATTGCTACGAATCGTCGAAGCATTAATGCGTAAGAGAGCATCGAAGACACGATAGAGCCGTTTGATTCAAAGTATAGGAAACTTAGAGAAGCTTAGAGGTTAATGCACTTGTTCTATGTCTCTCTCTCTCTCTCTTTTGCCAGATGTCTAACGCAATCGATAAAACCTGATTAGATTCTAGTAACCATTTATTTTCCTCAAAAGCCTTGGAATACTATAATGCGAATAATAACTCAGAGAGAGGAAATAGAGAAACTTTTATTAAAGCTTTCGCTTTAATTAATCACGATTACATCGGCAATGATTCCCTCATAACGAGAATTTGTCGTTTTAGGAAGCAAAGATTAGAGAAGCCAAGTCGAGAATGCAAATTTTCGGTGAACGTGCTAACTTCATCTAACTTTTCTTAGAGCAGAGAGAGAGAGAGAAAGAAAGAGAGAGAAGTGCTTTACGAGAGAAGAGCTTTCGTTGGCACGCCGCGTGTCTTCCCACGGGACCCGCGCGAGCAGGAGGCCCCTATCTTATCCGTGCGTCAGGCAAACCACGGAAATTTACGAGCGCTTGAACACCCAGCAACATCCACTCACCCCGCTTCTTTTTCGCCTTCTGATTTCAGGTGAGTCGCCAGGTGATCAACCCTTTGGCTTCTCTCAAGGAAAAAGCAAGATATTTATGAGAATCCGTGGGAGTTAGAAATACTTTCATCATTATTCATATTCGAAGCTGCTAATTTCCTGAAACGTGACAATTGGTGAGTTATAATTGCACAGCTTGTAAAGGAGTGTAAGAATATCTTAGTTTCTGGAAAAGAGAGAGCGTCTAATTTTCGAAGCAACACCATTAGACAATGGTGTATTGTGCGTAAGATGCGAGTAAGAGTTAGTTCGCCGAAAGGAACAATCAAACAATGAAATTTGTGTCACCGAGATACAAGTATTCCTAGACTCGAAAATTGTCTTGATAAGCGAGTCTGTCTTCTCAGTCGGAGACGAGAAATTCGCACAATGGCAATGTGGTTGCATAATACGATGGAAAATGGGCTGTTTCATTTCAGTTCTTGTGCGACTAGACAATGGGACATTGCGGTGCCACTGGTAGATATTATCCTCTCTTTCACATACGTAAATGTTGTCCGATAGAACGTCGAGTATTCTTAGAAATAGCACAATTGATCTTTTAATTAATCTCTGATTTTTATTTCATCGCTTTTTATTGACTATGTCAAGTTTTTCTATAAAGTCTCGTATTTTTAATGAACATCTCTTTAAGAATTCTATATGAATGCACTTCCTTCGACACTCTTCCTCTCAGCGATTACTACAACGCGCGGAGTCACGCGCGTGTGAAATCTGTATCAAGCACGCTTGTCCGATCGACTCGAGATTAAACCTGATTACCGAAGCACGCACATTCCCCTAATAAAAAGACGTTCGATTATCAACGCGCGTTGTATTGCCAATGGAAAAACTTGCATTCGGCTAACTAGTTACCGAAGAATCACCTTAGAATATGTTCCTTCGCAAAAAATTAAGAATTCGTAAGAAATCATGTGTAATAAAATTCATATTAAAAATTCGAATCACCGTTCATTTCAATTCGAGTTATATCTTGTTTCATAGATTTAGTTTTGCGATTAATCTTCTTTCGATAGAACTCGTCGCCGGCAGGTTTCTCAGTTGAGACTGGCCGTCCAAGAAAAATCCTGACTTTTTCTGCTCGACTTATGGATTGGACTTGAAGCGAGAAGTAACAGGATATCGGCATTCAAGAGATTTCTGGCTTCCGCATTACTCCCGGTTTCTCTCCTTCTCTCTCTCTCTCTCTCTCTCTCTCTCTCTCTCTCTCTCTCTCTCTCTCTCTCTCTCTCTCTCTCTCTCTCTCTCTCTCTCTCTTATTTGCTTCTCTCGGAGCAGACAGTCTGTCTCTCTTAGTTTCGCGGTCTTATGTCACGTCGCGCGTTTCTCACTCTTAATTACTGGACGAGGACATTGGGACATGCATCTCGTGTAACGAGTGTCACGTGTAACACACAAAGGAAAACGACATTCCTCGAGGCAAGCCGCGAGAGACTTCGTCGACAGAAAGAGAGAAAGAGAGAGAGAGAGAGAGAGAAAAAGCTAGTAAGATACAAGAGAAACAAAGCAAATTCTCAGCAATATCAGTCGACATAATTATGTGTTCCGGCGTAACTGGCGAAATTAATTGCTCGACCTGCTATGTAATCGTCAAATAGCCAGTTAACTCGAATCACAATGCTAGCAAGGGAATTTTGGTGCTAATCATTACGCTTGTTTCCATCGAGACAACCAACTACAACGCGAATATAGTTTCTCTTTAAGCCTTTGTGCGTACAACTCGTCCCTCTACCGTGAATTTCTCACGCAGTGAATATATGTGTGTGTGTGTGTGTCTGTGTTCCTGTTGGTGTATGTAGAGAAGGATTTGCGGGAGACTATTGCGAAGCAAATCGTCCGACTGCAAGGCGACGCGAGTTGAGTCATTCGATGATTTTTCTCCTGGCGAACGCTCGCCAAGCTCGATGATATAAGGGATAGAACGAACGAATGGACAACGAGGAACGCGATGCTGCAAATCTGATCTAATCAGTTATCGTTTTCATGATTCACGTGAGTTGCAAACATTACTGTCATTTCCTATGGAAAGGAAATATTTCGATGACAGAATTCAAGGATGATAGGAATGACTCGTTAAAATTCAGTTGACTCGCCCAGACTTACCACTTCCGGTCCCACTCGTTGAAACTCAACGATACGTATCGCGAATAATTAAATACTTGATTTTCGACGACCTAAATTCTGTAGTTAAAGAATCACGCGTGAGTTCGTCGTCAATTCGATCGATTTCATTGGAAGGTTCAATCGAATCGCAATTAATTCTGCACGCGATCTGATTAACATTTCACAGCACGCAACTTCTTCACGATTGAACAAGTATTTTCTCTGGTTTCGTTTGTCTGAATTATTTTATGATAGAATATTAAGTTGAAAGAATTCCTGTTGAAAGAATGTCTGATGAGTAAGAATTGGGAGGGTTAAATTTCGATGAAAACAATGGGAGATTTGAAGCGCGCAGGCGTGAGACAGTGGCGCGGTGGGGAGAGTTCGAAATTCAAAGCAATTAATCCTCAGTCGTGCGCTGTCTCCCGTTGAAACACCACGTATCCTTTGCTTCTCTTCTCGCATACCACACGAATACTGTCTCCGCGATATTTTCATTCCTCTCGGTTCAGTAAATATTTCATCACTTGTGCCAGTGTTCGAAAATGTGACGACACATTATGTGACGAGTGTCAATCAAGAAGAGTTGGATTGAAAGAAAAAACGTGGTAAAAGAAAATTATCTTGGGAGAAATAATTTTGAAGAAACACCATTGACAGGCGAGTTGATTAACAATAGTTCTCATATTTCCAAAAGCTGTCATTCTTTCTTAACATTATTCCATTGGAACATATTTTGTTTGCGCAATGAGCATGCATCCTTCTCTCTCATTAAACAGATAAGAGTATAATCGAACACAGGTTTTGCTTGGCATGTTAAAATGCAACTCAAGCAATAACACGTATTAGTCATTAATGGAATTTCGTTTTCGTATGACGTACAAGAGTTCTTATTGGAAGATTGTTCGATATAAAGTGTAATCGAGGTCATATCTCTTGGAACGTGATTTTTCCCGATGAAACTGGGAAAGTCGATCTAAAAAAAGGAAGATTGACACCAATGCACGCTTTATGGATCAACTCGTCTTATCTAATCTGGGTGTGTGCGCGCGCGCGCGCAAATATCGATGAGATAAAATCGTTGGAAAGGGTAATAAAGTCACGCGTCGATATAAGAGAGAAGATGGAAAACTTTATTCCTTGTGAAAGATTCCCCTTTGAAATCCAAACAATTCTGACGTAAGCAATGCCAAGGGCAGCAAAGCATCTATTTAAATGAGTCACTCGCTTCTCCCGCTTTTCGTATGAAGCTGTTAAGTTCTATTATTGACGTGCCAACACACAGTGGCTGCACTCATTCGTGTGTACTAACAGCTCCTAATAAGCCGGTGTGTACCGTTCAGCGCCAAAAATGGGAGACGTGCGAAGGCTTATTGGTCCGAGAAAATAAAAGCAACAGTTCGACCTTCTTCCGTCCGCCTTGCCATTTCTGGGCGCAGCGACACGCACGTTATATTCATTCTACACTAAAAATCACAACTTCAAAGAACTATTCATACACAATATTACTAAACTAAATTACACTAACAAAAACTGTCTTTAAGAAAAGGAATATATTCGAAGTATCTTCTATAAAATATATATTTCTATTGAAAAGAATATAAAATTTCTTTGAAAAATACTTGCTGTATGCGAAGTACTTTTTTTGTCTCTCGAGTGTATATACGCGCGCCCATTTCGCAAATTGGATTAACGGTGCCTGGTAATTCGTAGGTTGGCCAGCCCTGTCTTTGTGAGTGGCCGAGCCGATCTGTAATTTTTTCCATGGCCTCTCTCAGAGTCAACAGTCTTCTCGAAGGGGAGATCGGCAATTTTTTTCATCGCCAAGCCCGACGCCAAGGGAAAATTAATCGGGACGGTTGTTGTACTTAAGTGAATTCGAGGGGACGCCGCCGAGAGCGAGCGACCCCCATTGTTTAGCCGCGGACCTTTGTCGGAATTATGGCTGCCGATGCAGATTTACAGGATATCACGCTCACGTTCTCCTCGGGCAAGCAAGCAAGCAAGCTTGCACCGATCCACGTACACTCGTTCATTATCGCCCGACTCGTGCTGATAGTCTCGCATAATAGGCTACGGTTTGTCCGAGCAGATCGTTTATCCGGATTGCTAAGCGAACACGAAAAGTCCATGGCAAATTTTACAGTAATCCAACACTTCAACGAATTTACAGAGTCCTTGAATTATACTTACATAGATTTTGTATGTGTTAAATTCCTTACAAAACCAATAAGAATCTCCTACGAAAGAGATATAAATTAATTCATATTTATTTCGAATGCACCTGATGTAACGTTATTACCCACGCATCGTCACCTTGCTTACATCATTCTGTATTCCAACAGCACAGTGAACCTACGACTTAAGCAATCTTAAATGCTCAACCATTAATTCATTCGATCTTTGAAGGCCATTGAGTATTAACATTGAGAGACAGAAAATACAAAAGAGAGTAAAAGAGAGAGAAAAAAAAACAGATATGTAATAATTATAGAAATTTAGTAGGAGTAGCGTTTCGAGGCGTATAATGTTGCGCAAGATGATAGTTGTTGCAGTCTTACCAGGTTCTTATCGAGCCTTTCAAATCGCCGCGGATCTCCGCGCGTTACTTTCAGCAAAAGTGCCATTTAAAATGGCACTTTCTTGCTCGCCTTTTCCGCGTACTACTTTCTATCGCGGCATCTTATCAAGCTGTCTCTCTCTCTCTCTCTCTCTTTCTCTTTACTAGCTTAACTGTCTGTGTGAGACCTCGTTTGCGTCCACGAGATTTATTAATACAGCTTGAGGAGACAGCCAGGCACGAACTAATTAAAGTCCGGTCTGGCAGGCTAATATTCGTGCGGGATTACATTAGCCTGGATTAAACTAACTCGAGTCTATCTGTTGCTACCTGTGCGCGGCGCATACACATCGGTAAATCGAAAATTCACGTACGTGTCATTAGATCTCACTGGCAACGAATTCGAATCCTGATCGAGCTACTGGTCGCCGTAGTATGTCTGTCTCTGTCTCCGCGTCTCTCTTGCACAATGATCCTTTGCCTTTCCGGGTATGTATCGCGCCGACCTCGTCGAGGATCGAGTTAGAAAAATTCTTCTTGCAACAGATCTCTAGTTCGTACTATGTCTTGGCTATCGGACGAAGTAAGATACCACACTTGGGAGAGAATGTTATATACGGTTCGTGAGGATCATTTCAGTGTCAGTGAATGACTAGTAATAGTCTTTGGAAGATCGTTAATTAATGTTACGAGTTCTTCATTATCGATTTACGTATACTATTGATTCAAGGATTCCTTGAATCTGTGTAATAAAGCTTATTGACCTGGATTCAATGTTTATTGATCTATTGGGATAATGTTTGCGATGCTGAGTTTATATATTAGAGATATTAGATGATAGAATAGAAAATAAGGTCGCAAATTTTCGGGATCACTTGTCAACGCGTTCTATGGAATGTCTCGATGACATTAACGGGCTGTCCATCGTCGAGGAAACTTGTAGAGCGACGACTACCGGTTTCTAAAGGAACTTGTCTTTTCGCCTAGTCGATCGCGCGCGCGCGCCTCTTCTTATGTAACAACCGGTTACGATTTCTTTTCCGGGTAGAGTCGGCCAGCTGACCGAATCGTCGACGCGACGTCACTCGAGCGCCACAGGGAAAATAACGTCGACCTAACCTTCGCCACTCTTGTCTGCCCTTAGAATGTTACGCACCATTAACTAGACTTTGTCTGACTTTCATAGCTCCTTCTTAAATCAGTCTATTTCGAAAACTAAACATTCAATATTTCAGTTATCTTCGTAGAGTAAACTTTATATTTACATTTAGGGAATTCCAAGGTCGAATCTACTTTCGTATGATTCATTTACCAAATATTGCTTTGGTTAACTGACAGTGAACTTCGTGGAAAGACGTGGGTGTAAACGAAGGCGTTTCGGATGATTCAACAGTCTAGAATTACACAATAGCTTTTATCTTGGTAGATACGATAAAGATCGTTTTATAAGTCGGTCGACCAAGAATGAGAGAGAGAGAGAGAGAATGGAAATGGGAAAAGTGTCGGATCTAGGCGCAATCCTGAGTAGTACACGCGAGCGAACCCAGTCGTCCTTGCATCGGATTGCGAGAGATGCAAGAGCTCCACCTACTTCTTTGCCTCTCGGCTCTCACAAATGTCATGGAGAAAGGCCGCATTACTCACGGAGAACATCGCGAACGCCCAAGGTGCTTGGCCAAGCGAATATGTCGACCCGCACCTGTGCGATTTACTGCTTGGCCTCCCTCGAGTCATGACACTCACCGAACATTCGAAACTCGTACACGACTGATCTCTTGGACTTCGAACAGCCTCCACTTTATTAATCCTATCTCCATCAAAAACTCTTAATTCCATTCGACTATCAATTTACAAAATAGTCACGAAAAAATCTCTCTTTGATCCTGTCATATAAATATTAATTAAGTACTACTTAATCATGAAATAGAATTATGAAATTCTATATTATCAAACTAGTAATCAAGATTGTTCTTAATACGAAAGAGAGTTTCATCTGCCAATTATACTCGATTCTTGGCAAATCTGTGATTCATGACTCTATTTGGAAGGCGTATTTGAGGGAAAACGCAAATGCATCTTTATAAGGCGTTCCAGAGAAGGGTGTGCCTCTAAATATTGCATGCCTGAACTTTATGCATTATGCAATCGATGATCCAACATCGAGATAAGAAGACCTCCGTCGAAGTCCTATTTCACAGGGAGGTCGAGTTCTAAAGTGCTCTCTTTCTCTCTCTCTCTTTCAGGACACTTTACAAATTTGCACGATTTATCCGCGTGTCGACGCATATCGGACTACGTTAATGCTTACTTTTTGCCTGACTTTTGCCTGTGGCGAAGTCACTGGAAGTTTAGATGGTAGATATCTCCTGTAAGCCGGCTGTGCAAATTGAACGTGACATCATTGACGCCGTCACGTCAGTGTCCCCTCGGGTGGCAGCGTCGTGACTGTCAATGTCGGATTATACTAGTCTGTGACGATCCTTCCTGGTTCACAAATGTCGAATCCTTTGACACTTAGCATACAATCAAAGCATGCAAGGATATTCTTCAATGCCAACCATAAAGAATGATTATTTCTATTTTGGAATAATACGAATGAAGGAATTAAGAAACAATTAATAAATGAATTTTCAACGAGATAGAATAATAATTGTCCGTTTAGAAAGTGAAGATTGGAGGTTTATTTTTGCCCTTAACGACTCTCGCCAGCAACAGAAGGATGAATGAAAGGGAACGATAGGCAAATTGCCAAAGAACACCGGCTATTAATACCAAGGCGGGGGTGGTGGCGAGGCTGGAAGGGTTCAATCAAGAAAGCGTTCCAGTCAGCCCTCTGTATACTCGCATTCCACTAGCTTAATCTACAAATTGGTTCAATGCCTCTTATATCCAATCGTCTAAAAGTAGAATCACTTACCATTAATTCATCCAACCTTTCAACCACATTCATATCAAACAAATCATTTGTACAACATAACACAAATACCAATAAATCTTCCAAACAATGATTCAACTTATCTTAAATCAAACCATTATTATCTTCCCCATAAACAACAACTCAAACTATAAACAACTAATAAAACTATAAGTAAGGAAGAACACCAGATGAGAATGACGTGCGAGTTGGCCATTCAAGGTCCGGGTGAAGGGAGAAAAAAATGCTTGGTGGGACGCCATGTGGCGAGCACGTGTTTTCATGGATTACCCTAGACCGAAATACAAGTACGACGAGGGGATCGTATGGGGTCGCTGATATATTTTCGGCATTAGCATGGAAGAGTCAGAGAGACTGAGAGAGTATTCTACGTGTCTAGCTTTCCTTCCTCTAGGTGTAGCAAGGCTCGTAAAGATCGTTGATATTCCTCTTTGGAACTACACATATCTCTCTTCCTCTTTCTCTCTCTTTCTCTCTCTTTCTATGTGCGTGAACGCCGCGACGCTGAGCAGCGCTTGGGTGTCCGGGCTATGCCAGATTCACGGTGATGATCGCCGTACAGGATAACAGCGGACCTTGCTCGTAATGATCAGATATGCACGCGTGTCTACACGCCCTGCTAAAGATATACCATTCGCTCGTCGCATACCGTTAACTCGGTTGGCTATTATTGTTTTGCAATCCAGCCTGCAAACTTAGCCTCGCAAAAGACTACGACACGACCGCCAGCACGAATCGAGACATTACTGCGCGTTCCTAGCATACTTCCGGCAAACGTCGACCCAACCTGAAAGGATTTCAACTCTTAGTAGTGAATTAATGTCACGTGCTTTTGTATGATTGATGTAAGTCCACCGGACCGGCAACACTTTGGAATTTTACTCTCTCATCGTGTACATTTAATATATGATTGTAATATATTAGTAAGAAAGTTTATTAGTTTTAATAGGAGAGATTTTAGATCTGTTTTTATTTTCATGTTTTAGTAGATTCTATTGAATTAAAGTTTTTATTGGAATACTTGATTAAGAATGAAATGGTATTATGAGAGTAAAGTAGGGATCCTTTTTATGATAGACTTTGTGGTGAAGAGAATGGATTAATTATACGAGTAGTTGGGTAGAGTTAATTAGGAGTTAATTTCTCCGGCGGCACGAAGCATCAGTGGCGCAGTGCCGTCGGTAGAATTCAGGGCGCACCGTAAATAGCTGGCGGAGGATCGCGCCAGGAAAATGGGATTTTCTCGTCGGTCGAAAGTGCGCGGGGAATTCGGCGCGCACCACCGCAGCTCTCTTCCAATTAGAAGAGCGGTGAAGTTCTCCTTGGACAATCGATTCTCAAGCGAAGGGAAAGTTGCCAGGACAAAAAGCACCGTCGAATCATACGCTAGTGTAAATCTTGTTTGCGGGGGAGAATGTTAGAGAGAGAGAGAGAGAGAGAGAGAGAGAGAGAGAGAGAGAGAGAGAGAGAGAGAGAGAGAGAGAGAGAGAGAGAGAGAGAAAGAAAGAGACCTTGGTCGCAAGAGAAAACCAAAGGAGATTCTCCCTTGACCTGTACGGCAAAAGCGCATCATTGCCATTCGGCTTTCAATCAACGCTGAGTCAGCCATCAGAAAATGCCGTTCAGTCCTTCGATCAACTTAATGCACACTTTCCTCGATTCATCCCATTAAATCAAATCCTCTTCTTCTTCAAGCTTTAACAACGAAACTATTATCAAATATTTCAACATTATTTCTATTATAGATTAATTTTCATAAATCAAAAAGATGATGAACAGTTAAGTAGAGAAAACTAGTTGAAGTACAAATCTTACTTAGACTTTTGCAACTAATGATTATAGAATATTCGAAGATTAGTTCAGTGAAGATGCAGTCTTGATAAATGGAAGAAAGAAAAAGAAAGAGGGGCGAAAGGCCAAGTGGAGAAAACCGGGTCGATTGGTGGGTGTCTTGACACCGATGTGTACGCCAGAGGAAATTTTCCTGCTGGATCTCGCGTTTCAGCGCGAAATCCAGCCCGAGACACGCGGCAGTTCGCTCGCGCGCGTTTGTACTGGCACATGTATGTGTGTGTCTCTCTGTGTAGCAGCTATTTCTTCTCCGACCCACATATCCCCGAGGATCGCCGCGGGTTTCTCTGGCCGTTCGTCGCGCGGCAAGTGCAAGTGACACACTTCGAACTCACTGACTCTTTCGTATCGCTTTCCGAAAGTATCACTGATTCCGTATAATTAGAATTGCTTGAAGTATTTTATTAGATCTACACTTTCATTGAATGATAAATAATGTAATATCTAATATTTATTATAAGAATTAATTTCTATCTAGTTAAAATATTTCTATATATTTATTCTTTTATCGAATTATAAAATCGATCAATAAACGTTGCTTTTTGCCAGTCAGCGATGTAAGTGAGAACTCGGGCGAGGACTCGTTCCACATACACAAGAACCACTCAGGCTTCTTTCCCTATTTCCCTCTCTTCTCATCAGACTCGTGCATATTCCATTGAGAAATCGCACTTTCCTCGACGGATGATTAATCGTGAGAAGGTGGAAGCGTTCTCGCTTAATGGAATGTGTCGGCAGCATGGAAAATGGAGATTCCACGAGTCAATAGTCTCAAAGCAGAGCTCTGGCATTGATCTAGGATAGAACGATGGTATTCTCTGGATATACGCGGAAGTTTTGAAACAGCCTCTAAATTACATAAGCGAGGGTTTATCCGATGACTCTGGTACATCGTCTATCTAGCACGCAGCTAATCAGTCGAAGCGATCTCATTACGAGAGGAAAGCCGGACTTATCTCCGAAGCGATTAGTCTCGTTATTGGCCGACTTAGTGGTAGGAAAAAGCAGCGGCGGGCCGATCAAGTTGACGATTTGTGATTCGCTGTGGATTAATTGGCAGCCAAGCCTTTACAAATTGCCGGGTAAATCGAGTGTCGAGCTATCCTATACTATCCAAGCAAAAACCACTTGCTTCCGGATGATATTCATTAGCTACGCTTTGATATCAAACGCCCAGAAGTATCGCGCGCACGCTAATTACAACTAGGGTGTTATTCACCAAGTATAGTTTAAAGACATCAGGAATTTCTCGATCGCACTTTCTTCCTTGATCGGACACCGTGGGAAGGCAGAAATCCTTACAGGATTACACTTATGTGTGTGTATGTGTGTGTGTGTGTGTTGTTGCTTTGATATATCGGCTGAGAAATCGCGAAGAAAGTCTTGGCTCTTTCAATGATCGAAGCTAGTATTCGCCTGATCAATCACTCCTGGGAAAACGAAGCCGATAACTCCAGGCGCAGCATCCCTCTGGGGTGCCGTCATTTCCGCGGAGATCTAACGCGTCTAATGGTCAGATATTCACTAGCTAGTCCGATCGAATTGGAAACCCTGTTTGGAATAATTGATCGCTCCAATGGACATTCTTTGAGATAACATAAGATCGTCGACAACTTAAGAGAGTGAATTGAAGCGCGTGCGCTTTGCTAGAACCAAATGGAAAAAGACAGAACTTTCCAGTGACAGTATCGCCAGACGTAAATCAGTTTGTGGAGAGAACAGACATCCCTTTAAACACGTGCGTTATACTCAGCGCCACACGTGTACCGTTGATAACGAGTGGTCAATTAGTCGCTGTCTTCTCTTGGCCAGAAAATCATGATCTTCTTGACTCGAGTTGCCCGGCACACTTCTTATCATTTTCTATATCGAACCTAGGTATCGTCGATCTCTTCTTCTCCTTTGCCAAGAAGGAACGTCAGCTTTTAATACGACCACACGAGACTTGCGTTCATTCTAACCAATTGATAGTGAGTGAGTCGTCGACAAAGTGAATCTTTCCTTAGTAAAGAGAAAGATGGAATTTTATGACCTCCGCCTACGAAGTAGTATTAACAATCGAATTACATCGTCATTATCTTTCTGATTCGATCATTATCATTATTACTCGGAACTTGGCTTTCTCTCTCGCTTCTATTATCAAGTATTATTCAGTTTGTGGTTGGCAGTTTCTTCCTTCCTCCGTGAGAAGAATGGATGGTAAAGTAAATTAGCAGAATGTCTATTGTCCGGGTAACATTCCTGAGAGTTTGCGAAGTCTTGGGAGTTTGTCGGGCTGCTCGAATCGAAGGCGAGAGGAGGCGACTCGAGTACAAATAAAGAGGGAAGGCGCAAAAGTACGAGGATAACGGTATCGATAGTAGATACCAACCGATGAAGGTAGAAGATTTGACCTTGTTAGAGGTGGCCAAGGCCAAGCTGATCGCAAGTAACCATCCCCGGAAGGCCGCACCTTCTGTGAGAGAAGATCATATTCGCTCTTCGTCCTTACAGTAAGAGGATACTCCTCCTCCGGTACTCTTAAGTCCCGTAACACCTTTTCCTATCTGAATTAACCATCTTGTTCGTCGCCATTCAAACTTATGTAACATGCTCTCTAACAATTAATATCTTCCCTTAGATTTATCTCGATTTCTATCACATATCAATTTACAAGATCTTTCGCTTTCTAATAATCCTTTCTCATATTTCTCATCTTGCAAGTGTTGAGGATTTTCTTTCAACATTTTTCTTTATGGTATAATTGATTCTGGATCGAATCGATTATAAGAGTGGAATCGATACGATTAAGTAGATGCCAGTGTGTCGGTGGATTTGTGGGTGAAGGTCGGAAACAGGATCAAACATCTCGAGATACTTTCTCGATCTATATCAGAATGGTTGCACCTGTGTGCCAAGGATATTTTTTTATGATTTTTAGTTATACGATTAGTAGTGGATGAGATATCTTTGGATTTTTGTAGAGAACTTGTAAAAGGAAGGTCGTAGTTTTATTGGATATGAGAAGGGGAATAGAATTGCCTTTCACGATCCTTTGAGAGGTCGATTCTCGACATACTGTTACCTCGACCTTGATTTTATCAGGAATATCTAGTCCTGCTTGAATCAATCAGTCACACACAGTGTGGAATAAATGTTGGACGAAGTTCTGGCATTCACGAATTCCGGATGAGGCCAATTATTCGATCATTGCTGATACAAAGATTTTGCTATCGATCGATTATATCATACACGACAGCTCTGAATACCAACCATTCTTTTTATACTCCTTCCGTCGCATGCTCTCTTTCTTTCATGCCGTTGGCAAAACTGTTAAGCCGATTAGCCCAGATGTACGCGCGCCTGCGATCATCGCGCTACGTTCAGTACCGTTATTGCACTGGAACTGAAATTTTCTTAAGAAGTCGAAGATTGAAACAGTACTTTGTGACTTCCAAAAAATCTCTTTTGTTACACAGTCGTTCTATGAATGTTGGAGACTACGAATCACCAAGGAAATAGTAGTGCACAACCTCGTACTCGGCTGCCTCTCGTAGGACTTCTATAATCTCATAACAGTAAACTTCTTTTCTCTTGAAATCGCATTGCAGTAGCAGCAGCCTGCTGCTGTTGCTGCTAGCGCGGTTCTGCCGCATGTAGAATCATTAGACCTCGGCTTTTCAAGTACGCGCCAGTCATTTTTCTTCCCAGTTAGAAGGCTCTGGTAATAGAGACAAAGAAAGAAGACTCCGCACAATGCGTGCGTACAGTTAGGGCGGACCGTTAAAACAGCATCATCGCCGGAATACGTTTGTCGGATATTCCCCCTTCTTTCTTCAATGGGTTTATTGCTAGGCGAGTGTTCCGCTAGCGCGATTAATTATAACGCTGTGGTTTCAAATTGCTAACGGCGCGCATGAATAATATTCTTTGATTTGGAAGTTAAGCCTTGTTCATAATAAGATTCTTTATTATCATCAAAGTCCCAGAATCGTGGAAAAATCGCAAATTTTTGAATCACCCTTCCCGACCGTTTCAGGGTCTGGTATTTCGTGGAGAGATTCAGTATTTAGCTAGGAATCAGTGGTATAAATTCCAGAACCCCAGGTCAAAGTTCATTTTTTGGCCGAAAAATTCGTCAAGGGGTATACCCACAAAAATTTGCGAAAAAATGAATTTTGAGCTAGGGCTCTGGACTTTATATCACTTCTTCCTTGACGCAAGAAAACATTCCCCGCCAAATTTCAGCCCCGGAAAATGACGGGAAGTATAAAAAACATAGGAAAAACCGTCGGAATTAGATGAAAATGAATTATTCAGGATTGGTTTTCCATGTGTTTTCGGTACAATTCCGGTATTTCTCCCACTGGTTTTATGTTTTCTATCCGTTTTGATACTCAAACAATCGAAATATCAAGTGTTCGTCAAAGTCCCAGAACCTTCGAAAAATCGAAAATTTTTGAAGGGGTACACCTTCAAAAATTTGCGAAAAAATGAATTTTGACCTAGGACTCTGGAATTTATATCACTTCTTCCTTGTTATAAAAAAACATTCCCCACCAAATTTCAGGCCCAGAAACAATCAGGAAGACAAAAAAACCTAAGAAAAACCATCGAAATCCGAATGATATTCTATCCCTTAAACTCAGCATTACATTCTCCTATTGGTTGCTGGGAAGACATTGCCAGTTGATCGGGAATTAATATGCGTACGCGATTAGTCGGGCCAACTGGTGAAGTCACGTGATGATTAATCGGGGGAGTAATGGGAGAAGACGGATTGTACGAGGCGGCCGTAGTCTTGAGTGATTAGTCTCTTTCATCGGATGGAAATTGATATGCGCCCCTTCGGTGGCGATCCTCGAGCTGTTGCTCTACATTGGACGATACGTCGGTTCGTCGGAGACATAAATAGCCGAGGCTTCCATTATGGCTGCAGCAATAAATATCGGCCCAGTAGCTAAAGCGGCAACTGCTGAATTATCGGCAGTTCCATTCCAACGGATTCTAGGTGCGAGAGCTTTGCGAAGAAACTTGTTTAGCGATTAGGCTTGCTAGTCTTGATAGGCGCTTTTAAGAGTGGCCACACCGCTGGAGACCAATTAACCAGCTGCCATTAATCACACGATATGTTTATGCCCAGCGTCGATATTACCCTCGTCGATTACGTGACTCCTCTCCTCTCTGTCGCCGCTTTCCCTTTCACTCTCTTTCATCCAAGCATACCATGTCCAACTTCATTACACCCTGAAGTTAAGTTCATTGCAAGTTTATTTTCATTTCAGTCGTTATTCTCACCTTTTCCTTCCAATATACTTCCAAAAGTCCTTTCTTTAAGTCTTATAACATAATTTACGAGACTCTGACACTCGTAAAGCCAAGGAATATGAGAAGATTGTAAAGAGACCAAATTTTATACTCGTACGACGAAATTCACCCTACGTCAACTTCTCCAATTTCCAAAGTATCAACCGATGTATATTCTTCAATGGGTGAGTTTGTTAAATTTTTACGAGACTCCTTGCTATCCCTGGGGAAACCGGCGACGATCCAAAAGGAATCGTCCTGAGCTTAGTAAGTTACGGTCGTAAATTCAAGCTACTATACAGCTGGCTCATTTTTTTACGAGATTCCACTTCTCGTAAAGCTAGTACATTGAAACCGAGCAAAAAAGAGAAGTTCTTCACGAGCGATTAATTACGATCTTTGAATTCAGTTAGTTCCCATTAAGAAAGATAGTCTTTCTTTCAAGAAAGAGTTTAGGTGATTGTAGATTACTTCTAATTGATCTTATCTATGAACACAAATCCCATGAATCTTCCATGCTCTAATCACTAACGTTGCCCTCTTTGTGACATTCGAGAGTGCCGTGTGCTGAAAAGGACACCGAATTACTCTTGGAGAAAGTTTATAACGTTTGTGTAAGTGTATCACACAGACAGATATTCCTTAGTAAGTATATATATCCGACCAGAAGCCAGACAATTCATACAGTTTCTTACGAGTGAACCAGGTGAGATTTCGAGATACCAGCAGAGTAAAAGCAAGCTTGGTTGTAACTATTGGGATTCCTGTTAACACCTTGTCTTGCGATGCCAAGCGCTCCCAGGATTCCTAAAACTCGTATCGTAGAACATTTACCTCGAACTGTTCTATGAATCGAGAGTAACTTGCGCAATTTAATTGCCAGACAAACCAGCCACACACGAACTGGTTTCCTTCATTTCACTATACTCGAGCGCTTGAAATCCTTAAGATTTATTTCGCATATCGTTTTGATCCTGTCGTCTGGCGATTTTGCAAGCAACTAGGATAACTTTCGGCGATACGTTGGCATAATTGCCCGACTACGACACACACACATTCACGCACCACATGTAATTAATCGTACTCCTTTCAGTCAGCCATGAATTATTAATGACTAGCAGTGAATAAAGATACTGTTGAACGCGCATACATTTAATTGCGAGCATATTAAAAGACACGAGTGGAATTCAAATCAATGAAAAACTAGTCTTGAATAACCCCGAAAATTCTAATGAAATAGATGACATTTTATCAAATATTTCATACACTAAAACATATTAAACAATTGTGAATATCAATGGAATTAAAAGCAGAGTTACGTCGATCGCTTGGAAAGTCAGGCGTCCAACTGGAATTTGTAGGGAGCAAGAGAAAGTGGAACCAGCGAGATACAAATTGCAATCGCGTGATGCACATCGTCATTCTCACGAGTGGCGAGCGACAAAAACGTGCGCCGGTGGCGGCGTCGGCGTCGGCGTCGGCGGCTCTCTTTTCAAGCGCGGCGGTGCGATGAGAAGCTTTGATAAGCCTGCGAAGAATTGTCCGCCGGCAGTTACTCTTCCAGTAGTTACATCTCAGCGAAAGAGAGAAAGAAGAAGGAGAAAAAAAAAAGGCAGAATGCTGTAGAGAAGAGTGTCTCGTCTGGCGGTCATTGTTTAAGTGGCAGCTAATTTCGGCTGCGATTGCCTTTCCAGGCTGCTTTTGCCAATTGCGGGATGCGCTGTCAGAGGTGGGAGCAATGATGGCCCACTTTCTCGGGATGCAATTAACGTGGCACACCGCGATAACTCCATTACGGTACGTCGCAGCTACGGGGCTTCCAGACGTCTGGTTTCTCGATTCCATCAGCCGATACTGCCATTATAGACCGATAGTTGCTCGCTCGGCATTAGGGTGCGCTGCCCTATCGCTATGTCTGCATAGAATATGCACCGGATATGTATATATATATATATATATATATATATATATATATATATATATATATATATATATACTCGAATCTGATAGAGAACTCTCTTCTAGAGCTACTTGTTACTTCGGTTCAATGAACCTTCTGACTATTATAGAACTTTCTTAATAAAAGTTAGAATATTATAATAAGAGACTTAAGAACTTATTTGTTTTATAAGTCAATTAATAAAAGAGATTATAATATTTGGAATTGTAGTTAATAAAGATTAATTGATACTTGGTCGATTATCATTTGAATCGAGAAGTGATCCGCCCACGATGAGAAAGAGGTCGATAATAAATTCCCATTAAAAAGGGCGGGCGGGGAAGAGAATGCGAATCGAACTGAAGGATAATGGTCGATAAAGTCTCATCCGAATTCGTTTCGGTCACGCGACTCTCTTTCCATGATTCGGTTTAGTCAAGCTGCCAAACTACCGAGGAATCAACCTACCTTTTTTTTTTGTTTTTTTTTGCGAAGTTCGATATCAACACGATTACTGAGAAATGATATTTACGTGCATGTTCGTGGGCGTAATAAAGGTGATATCGTCGGTGAGTCGACTTCCGGAAGTGAAGCCTGTGTCCGCGAGGGTGTGACGGCGGTGCTTTATCGATGGCTCCCATCGGTTCTTAACGGGAAATCGCATTAGCCCTTTTTCGGTATTGTTACGTGAAGCTGCCTGTCACGCCTCATTTATTCTTCCTTCCTGTATTCATAATTATTTCACTTTTTCTTTATTAATAAATAAATAACAAAGTGTAAGATCGAATTACCTTAGGCATATTCGAATGTAAACAGAAAGATGAAGAATATATGTGTGTGTGGTAGGAAAGTTTTGTGATGCTCGTGATTGGTGGATGGAAAGCGGGGGCTCGTACGTGGCGAGATAAGAGACGGTTGGAAAGGATAAGGATAAGGATAAGGGAGTCGAGGCAACCTCGAAGTGGAGAGAAGATGGATGGGAGAGACGAAGAGGAAAGGTGGTCCCGTCGATGCTGCTGTTCCTTTCTCTCTCTCTCTCTCTCTCTCTCTCTCTCTCTCTCTCTCTCTCTCTCTCTCTCTCACTCACTCTCTTTCTCTTGATTCTCCTCTTGGCTGAGAGAAGAGGGCATCGGCCTGACCGTGACCTAGCCACCGCTCCTCCGGCGAACACGCATGATCGTACACGGAGCCTGTGTAAGAACGTGGAGGATGACGCGATTCGCCTCCGCCTGTCCATCCCCGCCGCTTCCAACCTATGCCAAAGGGTTAAAGGATATCGGCTGGAAAGGATCAAACTGACACCACCTTCATACTCCACGATTTCGACTGTAAAAAGTCTGGCCTGACATTTCTCATTCTATTATTTAGTTGTATTTAGTAAGATTTAAAATAGATTGTAAATCAAGAATGATTTGTGGTATAAGATCATTTTAATATTGATAGGTTGAACGTAGATCGTTTTAGTTTAGAAAGGACATAGCAATCCTGTAAAGGCGTATAACTTGGACTGTCAGTGAAACCAGACGGTCGTAGTCAGACTGGTTCCATAGGTCTTTCCTTAGCCATCGTTCTTAGGGGGGCCGTTCTTTCTCTCCCATTTGGTTTGGGAAGTGGAAACTGCTGTGGCGGTACTTTATACTTCCATGGTATTTCTGCCTTTAGCGTCTAGATATCTTTAGATCTGCCAGAAGGGAACCACGCGGAGCCAAGCGGACCCGCGCCTTTGCTAACTCCTTCTCTATCTCTTTCTCAATGTGTGTGTGTGTGTGTGTGTGTGTGTGAGGATCGCCATCGGGGCGAATAATAAAATTAAGTGCGGGCGCAAACACGCGCAACTATTTATGGAGCTCGATAAATCTGTGGTTTAATCTGCGATTTAATCGAATTTTAATCGTCCTGGTGTCATCGCAGCGTGACTTTATGTCGCCCGCTTCATCTCAGACTCGTGGACGCGCTTGGTCCAGCCAAGCCTCCTCCTCATCCTCCTCCTCTTTCTTCTCCTTCTCTTGCTTCGGCTCGCAGCACGTGACGCTCACAAATCTTCCGAAGCGCACAAAGTACTGCCCTCGCCGGCTTTCCCTCGCCAAAAGAAGCAGACACTCGCTTGAACTCCTGCCTTTTCTCCGAGAGTAGAAGATTTACAAGTTCGAAGGGTGAAATGAGACGAATCTTATAAAATCTAGTACTACTAGATTTTAATCATTTTTCTATATGTTAAATTCTAATTTCAAAGATGTATTGATATGTGTAATCGAAGGTGGGTGAGTCTAAGTTTAATCCGTGCAAATCGACTGGCTCGCTTTAATTGATTTGACCGTCTGGTTTAACTGGATCCTTGTGCTTCGACTGGCGCCGATAGCATTCCGGCTGCGATGTAACGCGCGCGATCTCTCCTTTCATTAATTTCGCCAGCCATTAGTTCCTCCGTCGGCAAAGGCTTTCGCATGGCCAGGACAGCCTTGCGAATGTCCGCGGCCATATAAATATACTTATAAAAATAGCAAGTTGCGTGCCCGTTCTTGCATGTATCCCTTTCGAGTTAGATGCATCGATAACACAGCTGTCCAATCATTTTTTACAAGACACACCGATCCAATTCCCGGAGTATTGAGTGTTAATTACTAAGACGAAAAAAAAGGGAGGATATCGAATATGTCAACCAATGAATAATTGTCCTATATTTTCATCCCTTTACTACCAAGTAGAAAGAACTTGTATATACTTCAGTGAAGCAATCTTCCCTCGAAGAAGGGCGTTCAAATGGGAATTATAAGATACAAGTCACCCCGCTGATAATTCCCAGTTATACCAACGCCTTCCAGATAAGCATTGCGATGCTAACCAAGGAATAGGAAAGCAATTGGACTCGAGAAAGTACAAATCGAACTCCCTATACACCATATAACCCTGTAAAGATACATGCGCGTGTGTGCACGCAGCATCCAACGCCCGTAATTTACACTGGACTCGCGCTCGCACGTAAGGGCCCCGCCGGACTCTCACAGCCAACCCTGTAGAATTGTGTACGTCGTAATAAATGTATGCTGGTCCACGACGTCGTAACTATTAATACACATCGGGTACAATATATGCCGGGAATTAAATCGCCATATCGAGAACACGCGCCTTGCCCACGAACACCGTTGATAGTCAACGAATGATCAGCTTTCGAACTAACATAAGATCCAATGAAAATTCACCAGTCTACATTAACAAGAGCAAGAGAAACCAACGATGTTTTCCCGTTGCTTATAATTTATAAAGTACGTGGAACTCTACTAAGCCAAGAGATTGCTGTAAAGAACGAAAGGAATTACCATGAGGGGAAAGAGGAGGATGTAAAAAAAAAAAAGGGGGAAGAAGAAAAGAGACGGTATAGAAAAAGAGGAGATGCGTTGGGGAAGGAAGGCTCCCTCGTTAGTCGGAGGGCTCGTAAGATCCCCGAAATACGAGACTGTTTTGGCGAATCGGCCGATTTATTGAGACGACCTACAGCTTCTCTTCGCCTTCCCCAGTAGCAACCCAGACGTCTCCTCTTACCTTCGATATTTTCAGAACACTCCGCGACCCCTGAATTTCTCTTTGCTTCTCTACTAACATATTATTCTTCATATACACATATATAAAGAAAGACAGAGAGAGAATTCTCTCATTATTATTCCTTTCGCGCCACCCACAATTCTAATAGGGTTATTACTTTTTAATGGACGTCGTCAGTTAATTACTCTTGGAATTGGAATGCGGGGAGGTCTTTTGGCGTCATCGGCGAGTCTCTCTTGTCTGTCTCCTTTGATTCTGTGAGAGAAAGAGGAGGAGAAGAAAGTCTTAATGGAGGCATCGTGTGCGATATAGGCGCCCTGGGTGCCCTCAAGGATCAAGGGTTCATCGGTGCCGAGGGCGTCGAGGTCGCGACCCAATACACCGCCAGAAATTCCTTTATCTTTCATCCTCACCCTTTTTATTACCAACCGCCCGGCGGCGATCCATGGTTCAATGAACCCTAATTACCAGTTAGGCCGACTTCACACTCGCTAGCGCAACCCTTTGCTTTATTAGAAGCTTCGATATATTCGCCGGCGACAAATCATCCTTCGGTTCGATCCTAATAGCTGGGCAGAAGAAGCCACGACGATTCCAGTCTGTTCTTGTGAAAGTTCCAAGGTAATTGCCATTATTACGAGCACACATTGGACCCGGGCGTGTGAGACTCAATGTATAAGACCTCGTTTCTCTCCTCTCATCTTTCTCTCTCTTGGAATCCCTTCGCACAATGTGTCTGCCAATCAAGTATGATACATCGTCGCAATGTTCCCCTTTGGTGGGATCTTTCTTGCTTGAAAGATTAACACTTTAAATCTTCCCATTATTTATCTGCATTTATAATTTGTAATAATTAAATAGTATAAATTTTGTATGATAAAAAAATAGTCGATGGTTGAAAGTAGAAATGAAAGGTAGGGTGAAAAAGATGGAAAGATTAGAATAGAATCTTCTTGAAGCGATCAAGTGAGAGATGCGATAGGGAGATTCAAAGAGCAGACGGTGCGATAAGAAGACTACCGTTAAAAGTACGTGATGCCTTGGCTACTACTGTGCCAGGCACTCGAGAAAGGGATACTGTTACCCGATCACGATTTTGCAAATAGCCAGATCGGATTGCAACCCTTTAAGCAGTGAATTTTCATAATCAATCTTAATATACTAGTATGTTTCTTTATGTTGTCAAAGATTCAAGATTCTCATCTCTATTTACTGACAAGATCATCGATGCCAGAGAGAAACTAATGATAAGAGATGATTGATCCTAAAGAACTGTTCCATTTCCACGATTTCTTTCCCTTCATCATCTATTATTACTCGAGCCAATCGGGTCAAGAAAAATTGCCTGTCACACTTCGTTCTTACTCGAAGATGCTTCTAACAACGACAGAAATTCCAACGGATATTCTCCATTGGCAAGGTTTTTTCCGGGAAAGGTGGGAAACCCCGTTATAGTAATTCGATACGTAATATCGTTCACAGGCTTTTTGCAAGGCTCATCGATATATCGATAGGCAGCTATTATATCCATGGATTGATCTAGCTAGTTCTCAATTGGAGTTGGTATTTTACAAAAGGAATAGTTGGTCGATGAAAAGAGCGAAGTAATAAATAGGGGCCGATTTAATGTGATGTCATTAATTCACCGGAAGACTTTGACGATCAGAGCAAAAGCCGAAGCAACACTGGCAGGGCTCGCGTGACTAATTGGAGGAATGATGGGGGCGAAAGGGTAATCGAGAATGACCTCCGAGTCATTCGACGAGATCGAATTCGCTGTGGCATGGAAGGTCAAAGAAGTCATGGGCCTTTGAAATAAAGCAGGAGTGATTCGATTCTGGGACAAGAGTCGTCGGCTTCTTCTCTTCTTCATTGGTAACATTTTCCATCGACCAACTGATGCGAGACGAAGTCATCCTGCTGATTTCGCATTAAGTCGTTCACGCATAAATAAGTATAATCTAGCTGAGTAGCGGAGATGCTAGTTGACGGTAATAGAAGATAATCAGGTCAACTTGGATTCCGCCTGAGAGCTTCTTCCTGCGTGTATCATCTATGCTATCATTTTTAGAACGACTTCAAATCATCTTAACACAATGTCTTATTAATAATATTATCGTTATGAATCATTGAATCCGATTAGAATTCAATATAATCGATTCTTTTTTAGACTTTCAATTGGAAGTGTTGTAGGAAACAGTTAGTAGGACGATTAATTGCAAACTGTTTCCGAAATGCAGTCGATGATGATGATCACGTAGGACCGGCATTCCGGAGTCTGGGCTCGCGGAAGAACGTGTTCTCAGAGGAGTCATTCCTTAGGAATCCCTCGCGCAGAGGCCCTCCTCGCGTTAAACCGGCCTTGGACCTCCTTGAGGAGAACCAGCGTGTCAATATGCCCAGGTTGCCTTCACCCGCTCGTTTCATTCCCTCTTTTACCTTCACTCTTTGACATGCAGATCACTCTTGCCAGAGACCAATGTCACCTACGTGTCTCGCTTACACTGAGAAATAACAGTCGCATACTCTAACAGTATTCTCAACGTTGCCTTCTAGAAATACTTGACGATTTTTTCCGATGCTTTTAAATTGCTATTACACTTCGTTCAACCGAAACCTTTTCGACTGCGAATTGAGACATTTGTATATTCAAGTATTCTGTTTCAATGGATAAGAAATGTCAAGTGTCTGAATGTATAAGAATGTCAAAGGATATCAAGTTTCATGGTGTTAATTGCAAGATTTCGAGTAGAATCTCTTTTCTTTAGTTGACATCTCTATTTTAATGGTAATCATCTGGCAGAGACGTCGAAGATAGTTATAGTTGTATGCGTAACCGTTGCCAGGATGTAGAGCGTGTCGGCATCATACTACTAGCTGTCATCAAGTGCCCCTCCTTTTAGTAGCTAGTCATAGTCCTTGTTTAAGAGCTTTCTGATCTGTTTGCCTCGTGGAATTTCCGAGTTTATGTCGCCGACAGATTTCACTCCGAGTACCTTTTCACAGTTCGTAAGAACCATTGAAACTATGAAGAATGTAATCGAGAAAGATATCGTTTCTCATAATTCGACTATTAAAAGTTGATCGGTACTTTGCTTTGGTTGTTCACGGGACAGTAACCAAGGAAAGTTACTTACTAGAGAACAACGAACCATTGGTAGAAGTATTCAAGGAATTGGACGCACTCGATCGTGAAGAAGCAATGGATGTTTGAATTATTTAGAACAGCGTACTAGGAACGCTATGCTTGCATCGATTTCTGAAGTCCTACGCGCAAGTGCCAAGCTTTGCTTTCATGGAACTCGATTAAAGAACACGATTCTTCAATGCCCACAAATATTCTATTTCCAAGAGAATTCTATAAATACTACTTTCAACTATCATATTTATTTATCTCATACAATTCTCTTACTCCATATATTTAAATTATACTTCAAATTACTGAAAAATTCAATATGTCGAAACCACATCTTACTGACAAGCGCTCAGGTTGGTTCGATGACAGGAGTTCAATCGTTGGTAATTACAGAATGACTCGTCGAAATTACGCCCTTTCCATGTAAAGCAGCCTCTGGCTGAGTAAACACGTACTATAGTTGATAGGCTGGCAATCTTCTTGCTCTTTTGAAATCGAAAGTATACGCTTGAATTAAACGGCAACACCGTAGGTGTGCTTGATTATTGGCTATAACTAACAAGAGTCCTTAAATAGGAAGAAGCAAAGGGTCACATTGGTTATATGAGTTGAGTATGATAGTATTAGTAATACTCGTACTTGCAATCTCGATATTAGATAGGCATTAGATGAAAGGAATTGGACCGCAACTCAGCATCGCTGCGAGTGGCCTGGCAATAACAGAAGGATAAAGTTAGCGGGCGTATCGAATGCGAAAGGATGCTGTGTGAAAGAGAGAGAGAGAGAGAGAGAGAGAGAGAGAGAGAGAGAGAGAGAGAGAGAGAAGCATAAAGACGCATCTTGAGATTCACCATTAATTATATCAATGAATCGGAACGACTGGTGGCCGCTGGCAAGAGAGAGGCCAGCCCGTAAATATGTGCATTGGCAGTGAGTATGCGGTAGTAAAGAAGAAGTATCAGCGCGAGCGCACGTGCCTTTAATTAACAGTACCTCAGAGGGGACAGGCATGCCTTGGGGCCTCCTCTTCGCGTACTACAATAAATCTGCGAAGCATCGAAGGCGATCCGTGCGAGGAATTCACGCTCCTGATTTTTCTAAGCGCCATAGCATCGCGTTCCTTCGATCCTAGAGCTGTTCCATCCACTGCGAGCACGAGCGCTAAATAAATCACTGGTCTACGTGTACATGAGAATGCTACCTTGTTCGTTCTTCTTTAACCTCAAGACAAGAACGTTCTATGACTCCCAAAAACCATATGTCATTTAAACATTGGATATTAAATGTTACCTTGTGATTTATGGTTAATGAAAAATGGTAATGATTGTTTGTGTAATAGAATTTGAAGAAGATGATAGTTTGATTGACATAGCCTTGAAAAGCTTTTGCAATGGCGAAAGCTCGACGCCCTGAAATAGAAGGTTCGCAACGGATGCGTCTGGCAAACATAAGCTTTCTGTAATAATATTTGCACATTCAACGATATATCCCGCTGACTTTCCGAAGCCTGGCGGTTGCTTGCGCTTGAGCAGTTCTGACAGAGCAATATCCTAGAAAAAGTCTGCGGTTGTGTAACTCAGTGGCACAACGTGGTTGCAGAACATTTACCGTTCTTGTAGCGGCGAAGTACATAACTGCAGCAAGGATGCCTCACTGCAAAACTTTGCAAATTGGTCGCCGTGTGTTGGATCGTAAATTAATCAATCCTCATTAGCACAGGTATTCGGGGAAAGGATTTCATCGATAAACTATACCGGATAGTTGCTTGATTTTCTCCAATTGCTAATCCACTATCGTCTTTAATAATATCGTTTTATGATCGCTTGGTATTCGAACCAGTTTCCTTCGCTCGTCTCTCCTTCCGCGCTACCGAGCCACGCTTCTCGTCGAGATGAATCTCTTCTACCATCTATTTCTATCCATCTTTTTATCTTCCATCGTTTTTACTATCTTCTCTCTTTTTCTTTATTCTTTTATTGCAAAACATTCGATTTGTTTCAATATGAAACCTGTTTCTTGAATGTTTTCGATGTACTATGAATTCTTGTCGCTATCATTCGAGGTTTCCCTTGGAATCATTATTTCTAGTAAAAATCAGAAAGAAAATCAGTAGAGTGGCGAGGAACGAGAGACACGTTGAAACTAGTGCTTGAGAAGTGGGTATTGATAAAAGGCGTCGGATCGGTGGGTTCGGCGGTCGACTTTCTATCGGTCGATTTCCACGCTCGACAGATCAGAGGGGCTACTGGTGTAGGCCCGCTTCCCGTTAGAGCTACTCTCTTGGTTAATAAGGTTTCCTGTTTGTTCTGCTACCATAGAAACGAGACGTAGGATGGGCCCGATCGTGCGAGGAGTCGTGCTACACTGAAGAGGAGGAGAGAGTGCCTTGAAGAGCAGGGACTAAGAGGAAGGAAACTCGCAGGATGCCTGCCTCGCAGACAGCCGCCACGGAGCGGCGAACCGAGAGGACGGTGAGAATTTTCAAAATTCAATCCACTTTCTTTTTAAAATCCTTTTTTTATAATGTAATAAAATCTCTGAATGAAAGCAAGGAATGCAGAAAAGTTTGAATGAAGAGTAATGCAATGCAAGATAGATTAGAAACGCTCGACTTTCCTAACAAGTGTCGCTTGCACAAAGGAGCATAATTTCTCGGGAATTCACTGGTAGTAGTTGTGGGTTGCTAGCACTCTCGCGCCAATCCCGACGACATGCACTCTCCACTCTTTTGAAAGACCTTACAATCGCACAAGCGTGATTCCGCTTCCGTTCGGACAACCCGCGCGTAATAGACAGTCGCGCTTTGCACACCCGCGTGCGATTGATGTAAAGAAACTTTGTTCTCTTTTCTTTATGATACGTCACTTTCGTCTTCCCTTTAATCTCTTTCAATGCTCGAGTTTTTCACTTTTCTTTCTCTTCCTTTGTCTTTGTGAACTTTCTGTTTGAAAGAATGCATTATTGTTTTATGGAAGACAGTTTTAGATGTTGGAATCATAATGCTTTCAGATCACGCACGAACCACCGAAGTTAAAGACGACATTGAAGACACCGCCGAAACAGGCGACGAATCCTCTCCAATTTGTAAAGGTCGGGCCGTGCTCCCTGTACCGAACGGCCCAAGAGCAGCTGCAGAAGGTGCAGGAGGTGAAGAAAATCAAGCAGGAAGTCCGCGATGATCCAGAAGATTGGCAGTCGGTGAGTAGCAAGAGGCATTATTTCCGCTTCAATTAACCGAATCGTCAGCGAGTGAAGCGTCTCGGCTATCGGAGTTTGCTGGTAACAAAAGGAGGAAGGAACGAGCTGTACTTTTGCGGATTCATTCCGCCATTAAATCGTATTAGCAGTTCGTTTCTCTGACGTAATATACCGCTGGACGTTTTCGTGGGAAGATAGATATTGTTGCCGCTTGAGAAAGCAAGGTGCATGAAGAAAGACACGTGGGTGCTTACAGAATTTGGACAACTGGAAGAGTAGTCGAAGGAAGCGGCAAGAGCACATAATCGAACGGGTGGTGGAAGTGAAGAAACTCGAGCTCGAAGAGCACGATCGCCAACGCCGACGAAGCAAGACTTTCTCGGAAATGATCGAAGAACGAGGCAACCGTGGTCGCAAATTGAGCATCAGCCTTGCCATGTACCACGAGGAGGACGCGAACGACCTCAGCGATCTTGGAATTGGAACCAGCAGTGGCAAAAGCTCCATTAGCGGCGACACCCATGACGACACGCACAGTGTTCTCGTAAGTATTGAGAAATCAAATAATTCCTTATCTTTTTCTCGATAAGGATTCAATGTTTTCTTTTTATAATTCTTGTATGATTGCACGAAGAAATATGTATCTGATTTCAGAGCGACAGAGACAGCGAGATCGAGAAGAACCACTCGGACGTCGAGCACGCCAGCAACGATAGCGTGATAGGGAACGACGTGACGACCACCTCGACGACCACCACCGCGACGCCAAGTACGACGACAGTGAAGAAGTCGTTTGGCAACGGGTTCCACAGTAGTAGTAACCACAGCAATCACAATCAAGAGTACGATTCAGCGACAACTGCAACCACCAGTTCACCGGAGCCGGAAGAGTATACTTACGAGGGTGCGATACGCGGCTACGTGTCGAGAGTCTCGCAAAACATACCAAGAAGATCGTTGGCTAATTTGGACGCGAAGCTAGAGAATTCCAAGTCCTCGGCGAACGGTTCTAAGACGAGCTTGAATGAAGAACCAGCGAAATCAGCGGTGCCAGTGGTAAAAGTGGACATCTTGAAGAGACGAGAGATTTTTGAGAAAGCATCGCAGAAGAATGCCGATGGCAAAGCGAACAACAGGCTCTCCGGCGACTTCACCGGTGCGAAATCGATCAAGGAGAGACTGTCGAATCTCGAGAAACAGAAGCACGAGACGACGGATGGTACGGAGAAGAATAATAAGGCATTGAACCGACTATCCGGCGATATGAGTTCGATTCGAGAACGTTTGTCCCATCTGGAGAAACAAGCTTCCGAACGCGAGAGTAAGAATTCAGCGCATCGTAAGCTTAGCACAGAGGAATTGGAGAGTGTGAGGCCTCTCAGGGAGAGATTATCCACCCTCGAAAAATATAGCAGCAGCGACGAATCCTCAGCGCCAGGCACAGCTCACGAATCAAGGCATAACGGGGAATTGTCAGCAAGGACGATCCAAGATCGTTTGAGTGCCTTGGATGCAGCGAGGAGCAAAGATCCGACAGACAAACGTAACTCAAAACACCCATTGTGCTTCCGGGATCAAGAGAATCGAATCGACACTTCGACTCCAAGCGAGAGGAGCTCATCTCCGGATTCGGAGTACCGTGTGCCGAGAGCCGCTTTTCATAGAAGTCTGGACTCTTTGGATGCCGATGCGTCCAGTGGTCCAGATACCTTCGAACGAGTGCAAAGTCTTGAGGAGCTGGATTACGGTCGGCGCTATCCCGCATCCTCCTCCTCGGCAGAATTGCTGAACGATACGGACCGTGAGGACTCCGGCATTCACACTGCGGATGTCAGTTGCTCGGTGAGTCAGGCGGATGAGCCCGTCGACGAAGAGATCGTGCATGCCAGCACGATCATTGAGAGACACGAGGTGATCGAGGAAAAGCCGGAGGAACATCGCGATGAGGTCGCTCTTAAGGACACAGTCGTGGATACTAATACTACGACACTATCAGTATCGGCAAACGAGAACTCGACGGCCTTTGTCAGTCAACAGGAAGCAGTGGTAGCAAAAAAGGTAAGTCATAGTTTGTAATTCCGTGGGATATTGCCGTAAGAGACAAAAGCATTCCAATCGAGAATTGCGGTATAGTGTTTTCTGGCTATTTCCTTTTGCTGAGTCAACCCTTCTCTCCTCTTTGGTAAATCAGGTGGGACTTAGGTGCGATCTATCCAATGCCTCTTTCATTCTCTAGGGTACTGCTGACACTTCTGGGGATCTGTCGACTAACAAAACGCAATCGCAGGCACACATAGAAGCCACTACTAACTCTAGTACACTACGATCCTGCCCTGGTACGAGTCGCCCTGTCGTTTATCAAAGTCCCAAAGTCCCACCGCGAAGAACCCCACCCGAAACGCTTCCCAAGCCGAAGATTACTATTCCCAAAGAATCGACTGAGGTGAAGAATGAGTGTTCAAGCACTGCCAGTTCATTATTAATATCGAAGCCATACGCGAACGATTCGATTCCCAAATCTGACGCTGAAGAGAGCAGACAGAATCTCACAAAAGAAGTCTCGGATAAAATATCAGTGTCCGCTACGTTGTCATCGGACACTAATACGAAAGAAATTTGTCCTGTGTCTAGTCCTATTAGAGGAGCAAACGTTCCAACGAGTCTTCCGTTAGAATGCAATATTACCTCAAGCCCAAGCGGTTCGGGGAAGGAATCGGGTAAGAGTACACCGATCACTTCGCCAAGGACAGCTTCGAAAATTCCCACGCCTTTACCGCGAAAGACTCTAGGTGCCAAATCATCCCCAACCAGTTCGACGTCATCTTTAAGTCCACCGACGTCACCCTCTTCGCCGAAAACCCCTGTATTAAAATCCCGAGCGTGTGCTATCAAGAGTCCAGTCAGTCAGAGCCCGTCCGGTCAGTTCCCGCGGGCTTCGGAGATCCCAGTGCCAATTAGTCCGACTAACGGAGTGCCGAACACTGGATCACAGTGCTTGTCCACGCCCTCCTCGGTCTCGAGTCTCCCATCCACTCCCAGCTCCAATCCTGGTAGCCTCGCCAAAGAGCAGGTGACGGCAACAAGCGAGGAGAGTCCTGGCGCAGAGCGACGTCGTACCGTGGTGGAGGTGTGCGAAAAGGTGGTGGTACCACAGGGCCAGTCACCCGCGACGCCACCGGTCACGCCGGTCATCACCGTGGAACGGGTCAATGACAAGCGGAGCAACGTGACCGAGGTTAGGCCTGGCCCCATCAAAAAGCCTTAAAGCCAATACGGACTCCGATATCCGGCAACTCATGATCACACGATTACATTTAGCGCTGAATCTCGATCATCTTCGACCAGAGCTAGACCTCTCCATACAACTCGCGCTAGAACTTGTATATAAATGTTGGCTAAACGGGAGCCTAGGGGGTAGGAAGCATCTCTTTACGATGCAGGTATCCTTTGAGCTTCCTGCTGCTAGGATAACATCCAAGCAGGACAATCCTTTTATCTATGGATTAATAGCTTCTAATTAACAAGGATCTTTAATTGTCCTATCTCAGTTACGAAGGGGTCTGTTAATCTTAGTGTCCTCTTCGCTTGTTAGAGACGAAACACAAGTCTGTTTCAAGGATAATTATTTCCTTTAGTATTGCATCACTCGTCAATGATATTCGCAATTATAAACGGTTAGTAATCCGTGTCTTGGACTTGCTTGCCAAGGAGATTGCGTAGAATCGGCGAGATCAAAACCGGGTGTACCCTACCACTTATGGCTCCCCGCTAGTAGTAGAGAAGCCGTCGTCTCCGGTGCGCTGCCGCTTCCACACGTATTTATTAGCCGTCATTGCGCACGAATCTCGCGGTGGAAGCGGAGGCGCAAGACCATGGCTAACGATGTAAATAGACGGGAGTGGACTCAGGAGAAAAACGTACGTAATAATCCTCCCCCCCGCAGTATCTGATAGAGCCAGGCCTGCTATAGTCGAAGCGCGCAACCGTTTGCACCATTCAAAGGCAAACGAGCAAACTATCAGGTCGTACTAAGTGGCTCCGAGACTTGGACGATTAGTGGCCTAAAGGAACTTACAATTGCCAATCCGAGTATATCGAGCATTCATATACTGCCTGATGTTGGAACTCACAGTATAATTTGAGAGAAATGTCGCGGCAATACTCGTGGAATTAGACTTTTGATCGGGACAGATGTAACTTCGAGATTCCCTTAGCTTGGAACATCACTGTTTTATTAGTAAGAGAAGCACTGGTAGTCAGTGACTGATCTGACGATATCAGTGAGCGCAGGAATTACGATTAGATTAACTTAGACACGACTTCTATGACCTATCGACATTTGGCACGCAGTAGTGGTTAATGATCGACAATTGTAGTACTTCGGAGGAGTATATAATGATGAAATACAAGGTTCACTGGATAGAGAAGTGTGTCTCTGTGTCCATCCGTATCAATCTCGAACCCATTCTTTTGATATCGTAATAGAATTTTTCGGGGAAAAGTAATTGAAGATAGAAATGAAAGAAATCCCACTCCTTTCGTTTACAAGAATCGTTTGAAATGATTTTATTCGCATGAGCAGTCTTCTTCTCTGTCAAATTAATTAAGAACAATTGTCTGGAATTTCTGATTGGCTGTGTGGTGTCAAAATTCAATATTTCTATCAATGTAGTAACCAGTTTGGACTGTCATTCGAAGCACGTTTGTCGTTCCGTGAAAGTTTCGGGAAATGCATGCGAAATCGTGAAAAAATATGGGAAATAATTTATTGGATCTCGAAGAATTGTTTTTATGTTAACAATTAATTCTTTGATTCGATGTGGCTGCGATATCATTGTATTTACGACAACGAGTGACCCTGGTTCGTACTTAATATGAAGTCGCATTCCAGCAGTGGCAGTCAGCTCCGAAGTCACCGTCCGCGTACCACTCGGGTCAAAGGTTCGGTCAGAGTGACATTTAATTGTCCTACCAGATGACCTGCCGCAATAAGTGCTCTGAATTACACCGACTATCTCTCGCCTTAGTTTCCTCGACATTTGACCGGTTTCTTGTTCGTTCTCCTTTCTTTTCACGCGTTATCCATCCGTCCACGAGGTAAGATTGTGTGACTCCCGGTTGCTCCGGTTTCTCCTCTCCACGAGATTAATCTCTAAACCGCTTTTCATCTAACTCGTTCTTCTATGTTTGACTCGTTGTGTCTAATTTCCATCTCCATATTTACATGGATGATTTGTGTTGATATCCCATAATTCTTACGGGGTGATAGTTTTTCTTTACGGCTGTGAAACTTCGTGATAGGAAATTGAAAGGTTCCATTGAGGTAAGACTTCCTCATTTTCGAACTATTTTCCCGGAAATGATTGCTTAGCTGGTCGCTACTCGAAATCATCATTTTGTTTCTCAGTTTCCATCCACCCACGCATGGATTTTTGTATATAGATCTATTATTACATCACCAAGCAGAGCCTCGCACTAGATCTCAATCAGTATTATCGTATAATTAAGTATTATTTAATCGACATCACCTGATAGTGATCTACTTCTCAATTCTTATCTCTGGCATTACAAATATTGGCAGAAATCTCAGAGAGTAGCTTCCCAAATCACGCGGCAGACGGATCTGCTGTTATTATTTCCCAATTAAAATCGAGTCACCCTCATCTATCTCGCATACGAATCAATTAATGACACTTTCGCAATATTATCAACAAACGTCGGAGATATTACTCGCCGGTAGTAAATAAGCTTTGATAAAGCCTACAGAACAATGTTTATTCCATTTTATAATTGGAAGTATTAAAAATTGAGACGTGATAAAAAATTATTTAACAGGCCTTCCTGTTTTGTATGTCTGTGCCTTTAGCAAACAGGAACCTTTTGTTTCTCGCTAACTAGAATAAATTGATGGAACAAACTCAAAGTATCCGCAAGATTTTATGGCCAGCTTCCTCTTGGAATGGTTTTATTCGCCACTCCCAGATAACGGACCTGATAAAACGTTATCGTAATTGTCATCGTTTGCTCACACCTGTTTCGCACACAGTGAGGAACGTTACATCATAGCTAGACGATATTTAGGGGAGTAGTCTTTTCCTGCATGAAGTGCTCGATTCTCTCATCGTTTGCTTACAAGCATTTGTCAATGGTCAGTGTCAGCGAAAAGTGCGATTAACAATCTGAATTTTATTCGCTTGCATCTTCAATTAACTGCTTTACTTTCGTTTTGGAATGAGCGTCTATTGCTCCGCATGAATAAGCAAGATGATTTTATATCGGGAAAGTCAGCAGCATGAATGCCAACGAGTTTTCTCGATGTTCAAGTTCCCCTTTGATTTATTGTCAATTAGCTCGACATTATTTTCACGCGCATTTTGCAACTCGTGCGAGAGATCTCTGGCAAGTCGAGCGGGCAAGATGCTTCCGGCGATTTGCATAGAATGTGGCGTTGCAAAATACGTTCCCGGTAACTGCTCGCAATCTGAAAGGCCGGATTCTCCTCAGGAATCGGCGATCGCAAGTGAGAAGTCCAGGCACATCGAGGAGGAAGAGGTAGAACAAGCGGTGGGTCCAATCTGCCAATCGAGCAAGGCGCCAGTCGAGCAAGAGGCTCGCATGGAGACACACAAGGAGCATCAGAAGCTTCCACAACAGATGAGTGAGAAGATCGAGGTCCAAGAGTCCATTGATGATCATGATTCACCTTTGGCTCCTACTACCAATGTGCTACCACCCACTCCTGAGAGACCAAACAGTCTAAACTTCGCTAAACCACAGATTGGTCTGATGGATAACATGACCTTCCTCAGTCCAGTTTCTCCGATGTCGAAACAGGTCAGTATCAATAAGATTTTTCCTCTAAATCAATCTCAATAAATTTTAACGAAGCTCTGTCATTTTTTTTTTTTTTACCAGATCTTGACCCTGAACTTGTCGAGTGACGAGGAAATTGTCACTGGCCTGGCATTTCCTTTGGGACCACCGACCAGTGGGGAACCTCCAAAAGAGAAACCTCCACCACCCCCAGTAGATGTCAGCGATGAAGAGAATCATCCAGTTGAGCCCTTAAAACGACTAAATTCCACTCGCAGAATTAAAAAGGAATTACGAACTAGACGCTCCGACTTCCTAGGCATCGAAGGGGTATGATTACATCTTGTACAGTTTCTTTTTCCCTGTCCTCTGCGAATCCCAAGATAATTAGCGAACAATTATACTATTATTTTCTGATTTCCACACTTTCTTCCACGTTTCCGGTGACTTTCACTCGCTTCCGGGTGCGAGGTGTTTCACGATTGTTCTACACCCACTTGAGATCGCGTTGCGAAAGAGGATCAACGCGGCAGACGTTTAATATCTCTAAGTTGAATATGCAAATACACTTATGCAAGAAAATGTACAGGTAAACGATGACGAGCTCGAAAGGGAGCTCACCCTGACGAAACCACCAGACATGGCAGCGATTCTTGCAGAGGAGAGAAGGATAGAGCAACTACATCGGCGCTCCTATGACACCGACAGCAATTATGAACAAGATTCGACTCACGAAAGAGATTCCGGAGTGGAATTAGGCCACGTAGAAGACTGGTCGAAGCAGCCAGTCAGTCCTGACATGTCTCAGCACAGTAGACAAAGTAGTGAACCCTTCGGTGCCAGTGTCACATCTTCCGAAGAGGATGAGATCACCAAGAAAGAACGCGAGATCATCGAGGTCCTCGAGAAAGAGGAGCAGTGGCGATACGGCAACAATCGCGAGATGAACAGGTAGGATTGCATCTCAGAATGCGTTGGGATTCTCATTTCTCTCTTTGGAAGTGGTGACTTTTATTTGCTAGTGGTAATTCTTTCGCTTCTTTCGTGGTGTTCTTTGGCTTAGAATAATGACTTCGTACGTGTATATATAATTCGCAGTCTCGTCACAATTTGGAAAAGTATTGCATCGAATGATTCTGTTAAGTTTTCAAAGTTTATTGTGTGTTAATTTCTCTCGATTTTGGGTGCTTCTAATTATTTCTCGCGCACAGGCGACACGTATATCTAATATTGCAGATTTGTACAGTCCTGATGTATAAAAAGTTATACAAATAAACTCTTACTTGTAGAAAACAAAAAATATGATCCTTTCCATCGATTCTTGAAGCCAGCTGCATGGATCCTTCCTTCAAGTATATCCTCACTTTATCTTTACGAAGTCCTATCCTAAGGAGTCGTTAAAAGCTATTCTAGTCTATCAACTTTACTACCTAAGACAAAGTACAACTATCCTCTTTTCGAGTGCGCTTGTAAATACAGCATTGCATGGAGTACCTTAAGGGACGATTAAAATATAACAATCAGTAGTAAAGGGTGGAAAAATTCTTCTCCACATCGAAGTCCCTAAATGACCCACTAATTAATAACGAAACAGTGACCTGGGCGAGAAGCTAGCGCACAAGCTGCGCGAGTTGGAGGAAGAGAAGATGCAACTGGAGAGGGAGCGCGCCCAGGAAGTAGCCTTACGTCGTCAAGAAGAAACCCTGAGGAAGAATGAAGAGCACGCTCGTAAGCAGGACGAATTCCTGCGTAAGCAACAGCAGGAGGAAGCTGCAAGGCAACAGGAGGTAGCTAGAAAGGAAGCGGAAGCCAAGAGAGCCGAGGAAAAACGGCAGGAGGAAGAACTAAGGGTTCAAGCAGAACAGCTGAGGATCCAGAATGAATTGGAGGAAGAAAGGAGAGTGGCTGAAGCACGAAGGAAAGAGGAAATTCGTATCAGGACAATGGAAAGTCAAATCCGGGAGCAGGAGGTAAGAGAGCCCCAAACTTCGTGTGTGATAAATCAAAATATTGAAGAGTCGAAATAGATTGCATGGATAGAAATTTTTCAAGACGTACAAACTACAAGATTTGACGTAGCTCGCGCTTTAGCTGCATCCCATACTAGTGTCTCATTAATACTCGTTCACAGACCTCGGAATTAGATGGTGCTGGGTTGAGCGACAGCGAGTACGAACTTGCTTCTGGGGTAAGGGTTCCATAGTACTTTATTAAATCATTGCTTGCTCCTAACATCCGAGAGACTTCACAGATCTCACGAACGACAAATTCACAAAGCTGATGCTTTGACCTTTTTTTTTTTATTCAATTGGCATGACCCGTAAAATTATTCACTGGTAGCCAGGCATTGAGAAGAAGCAGCGAACAAGTCTCGAAAATTCTGTTCGAACAGGAAGTGCTGCGAGTGGAGAGGGAACTTTTGCAGCTGGAGCAAGAAGAGCTGAAGCGACAACGTAGTAATCTGGCGTATCGCGAACAGAAGCAGATGCAACTGGCGGAGCAACTGCAGGAACAGTGGAAGTCCTTGCAGGACGTTGCACACGGAACCCCAAGCAACGTGCCACAGTACAAGGGTCAGCCAAGTGTGAATTATAGATCATCCATGCCAAATCTTCAGCTCCAAGAAGGACAGAGAAGGCGACCACCACCGCCTCCAATACCACCTGCGAAGCCTTTGCGATTGATAGAAAGACAGCGCGACGTAACCATCAGGTAGATTAATTGTCCTAATAACACATGTGTACTTTGGAAATATTGGCTACTAAAAACGTATTGGGACCGATTGGCATCCTTCTTCGATCTGTTTCCGTGGTACAATGGATTGTGTTACGTCGACTAGCCAATGTCTGATCGCAGGAAATGCAAATTAGAGGCGCGGTATAGAAGCTATTAATTACAAACACAGCCGACACCTAATTTCCTGTGGGTGCTTTCTGCTTTGTCGCACCTTACGCAACTTGTGTATTGAGAAGCTCATTGTCGTTTTTTACTCCCAACTCACGTTTTGCCTAGTCTCTAACCAAATCCCAAAAAGATCTCTGGCATGCTGTATGAATAGAAGACGGAGACGTCGAAATTATTCATGAGACGTATGATTTATTTCGACCAGAAATAGTAGGATTCCCTCGGCGGATTCAATCCCGCAACAAGTGGACGCATCTCTGCGACACAGCGCATCAGCCACCACTCTTTCCAGCCATGCTGGTCAGCAGATGACTAGGCAAACTTTACAAGCTTTGAGTGCAGTGCCACGATCGAGAATTGTTCAAAGCGATCAGTGGGTTCAACGAAGAAAGAGCGATGTACCACGAGGAGCGCACGATCTCAACTACCAGCATTGGCTGATCCAGGTAACTATGAGAATATGAAACGTGTCTATTTGATTGTAATGTCATAGAGAGACACTAAAATTTGAGTGTTTTTATTCTACGTTCCAGGAGGCAGAACACAGAAGACTTAACGAGAAGACTCAACGGTCACCAGGGCGTAAATCGCAACCACACGTGACAGGCACGTCCGTTCCTTACTCAACTGCTCCAAGCAGAACGGACAGTAAACCGCTGCCCGATTCTATCATCCAAACTCTCACGCAAAGAGTTCAAAACAGGGCTCAGGAAAAGCCTCTTCCACCAAGAAGAAGGTATAGTGTTATATCCATTGAATGCCCCTAAAGAATCGCGTGAGAATAAGCTGGAAAATAACGTTATGTCCACAGACTAGAGCACAGTACCAGCCAGGAACATCTGTCCACCCTGCAACACCAATCTCCACAGCATCCTGCCGCGCAGCATGCGCAACAGGCGCAGAAACCTCAACAGCAACAACCACAAGCTACTAATTCCGAAAATCAAGAGAAGATGCTAAGTGTCAGCGGGAAGAAGAAGTGTTCCCACTGTGGGGACGAATTAGGTACATGCAATGGGCAAAAAATAGAAATATAATAAAATAAGTTGGCAGAGGGAATGGAAAAATAAGAAGTATTTATTAATTTTAGGTCGAGGAGCAGCAATGATAATCGAAAGTCTACGGCTGTTTTATCACATGGAATGTTTCAAATGTTGTGTTTGCCACGTAAGACTGGGCGATGGTCTTATGGGCACGGACGTTCGCGTTCGGAACCACAAGCTTCACTGCCATAATTGTTACTCCAGTGACGACGGTACCCATTTTTCCAACTACTTGTCTCGTGGAAATCTTGGACACTCTCGACATGGAATATTTACTGTTGCAGGTGTCAAATTCAGCTGTGTGTGAACTATCGGGATCGTGGCTGCCGAAATACATACTGACTAACTTGAATATAGCAGCTACCGGCTATATTTTATAAGTTGTAGTTGACCATTTAGTTATTCCTTAACTCTCAGTGCAAGGCAGCCATGTCCAATCCATGTAAATAATTTCACGAAGCGACAACAACGAGGCCTGGAAAGTAGTCAGAGCAATACTCTCGCAGGCCTTAATTCAAAACCGGGTGGATGTTTACGTAACCGTGAATTTGTTTTCTGAACCCGACTAACCATAGGAAGTACGCAAGCACTCGTGTAAATAAAGTGTATTTATGTAATTAGTGTAGAATTAGCAGGCGAACGAGGTGTTCCACACAAGCAGTTTCAACTGCGAGTTGTGGCGAGAGCTAGGCAGTGGATTCAGCGTAATTTCGAATGATGGATTATTGTATATTTTTGTATCATAGTATCCCTCGAGTACGGTATTTATGAGAAGAAGTCTCCGATGTGACAGCTCGATGCTTTTCTATAATGCTGTAGCGGATTTTAGTAGCGAACGAACTCGAGAGACACCCTTGGGTTCACTACTTTCCACCCTACGCCCACCTCGGCGGAGTTGACAGTGTTAGAATCTAGTTCCCCTCCCGATTTTACAGTTTAGCAAGGTTTTATTTTAACCGTCTCCGAGGCGCGATCCTCTTTTTGAATCTCCCTTTTCTTTATTCCCACGTTTTTACTTTTATTGTTGACGGTCGGCGTATTGGTGTCTGATTCGACGGCCGCAGCGGTACAGCCGAACAGTTTTAACCCTTTTGGGATTCTCTTTTTCCCCATCTGTCCCTTCACTCTGTCGCCGCGCTGCGCCTTTGTGCTCGCGCGTCGAAGATGCATATTTACTATTGTGAAATATTGTAAGATATGTGTCTCGTGTTATCGCAACATGTAATTTTATATTATATCGAGAATAAATGTTTATTATCGCAACTATGTTTATCACTCCATATCCATTTTTCATTTCACTACTAGTGAACCAATAGCTTCCAGCAATCTTCCGGCATCAGTACACAACGATGTGCGGACTATCCGTTCCGGCGCACCCTACTTCCTTGAGAACAATTAGTTCTAGGCCAGCTTGCATAATCGGCTACGAGCAACCGATCGAGATGCATGGTTACTGACATCGTGCACTACATTCGTATCTTGGAATTGCATTACAGCTACCTCGAGTCTCTCTATCGGTTTCAGTAATTCGAGTACTATTGCTATTTCAACGGACATGATATCCTTTGCGCAAATAAATACGAGTTCCAGAATAACTCCCAATAAAACATTGGCAATATTCATGAAATCAAACTTCCTCACTATTACAATTTCACTCGGCAATGGAATTATCAATTCTCCCATAAAAAATCAACTTTTCCTTGGCTCGACATTTCGCTAGAGGCATTTAACTTTGTTGCACAATGAGTATGCGTAAAAGGTAAGTGCATTCTCGACTCGTTAAGCACTAACAATGGGGCGTATGTGCCCCATGAAGTAGAGCATAGCACCGGTGCAGATTGCTTCCGGATAGAACTTCAGACAAACCATTAGATTCTTCAAACATAAATTGAAAATACTTTAATCACTCTTAGACATTGTGATATCATATTAATCGTAGGTCCAGCTACCTTTCGTACTTATATAATTCAAGGATCAAATGTATATTATTCGTAACAGGTATTTATATCGCATCGCCCGCGGTCTCAAATTACCGGAGACCATTGGGAAACATGTTTTCACATTACAGTCATATCGTTGTAATTCTGGGGATGAAATAATCAATCTAATAGAGCACACGTGCCACTGAATTATTCATTCTGACGAGTTGTTTTATCGCTATCGTTATAATTTGAATAACGACCCTCTATTAATAGATCAGCGACCGGTCCAATAGGTATATTTTACATTTTGAAACCTATCAGATAAAACATCGCAAGTGCATCCCCTGTTTAAAGGGTCGTTCCTATCCGAAAGTTACCAACGAACAATGTGCGATTATTCGATAGGGCCTTCGGCCTAAATTGATTATAGATTTTCCGGCGTATCTAATTTAGTCGTGACAAGCTTCGTATTAACAGGCCGCCAATAAGCCGGCGTTAGTGAATTATGCGCAGAAGCTTAAGGGGGATGTCGTCAACTACATTGTGCGTAGCTATATCTTCACTCAGGCTATTATCCTATCAGTGTTGAACGCGATTCCATTCGAACACAAAACCTATTCGTTCTACTATTATCCACACTTTTCTATCTCCTCAAGAAAAAAAAAAGGTTTATTAAAAATATAAAATAGACATTTAATTAGAAAATCAAATCTTGCACTTGTTGATCGACAGGATTAAACGTCAGATTTCGGCGCCCCGTTTCTTTTAGTGACCGCTGCCTTGTGCCAGGTCAATTACTCACCCTCTTCGGGCGGCAAAGGGTGCGCCATAAATCAGAGCGCGCTCGGCAGAGCAAAAAAACAGCAGAAGTGAGATCTCCGGGTGGACGGGCGAGCACGTTCTTCACGTTCTCAGTTGGCGTGGCCCATTTTTAATTCGGCCTGGCTCGAATTGCTGACCACGGCTGCTGAGTACGAACGCTCGGAGTCTGCCAATAGGCCGAGGCGTCATATCCAGTATTATCCGAGAGGAAGCCGCGCCGTCGGAGCCGGCACTCTCGGCTCAGTCGCTTGATAAACGCCGAGCACCCAGGTACCAGTCGACAATGCCTCCCGCGAACACGTGAAACCATCAGCAACAGTCTGCGCCTGCAACTTCTCATCGATACACTTCTCTTCTCCTAATCTTCATCGATCAATTCATTCCCTCAGCTTCCAATCGAAGAAACAGTCATCATCTGAAGAACCTTGTGCCACTCTCTGGTATGTGATTTTTATTCAATGTTTCCAATCCTTTCTCTTCTTCAAGATTATATTAGTTTTTATATCGTCTTCTCTAACGAGTTTCTGCATTAATTAATTGTCCGTCTTTGTGGGAATTGCCACCTTGATCCCAGAGTGCAACACGCACTGGTATCATCTTTCGCTGATCGCACTCTAAACTCCGGCGACCCGAGGCAACTCTAACTCAAGGTTCTAATAATTAACTAATTGAAGGTTTTAAAATAATAAAAAGAACTTTAAGAAATTAAACATTTTTTATATATGTTTTACGAATTAAATCTTTTGAACGCGCAAAAAAAAGTGATGCTCGAATTGGTGCGCGTTGGAATATCTTTGAAATCGATGATCTACAATGACCTTGTCACTCAGTCGTCATGGATTTAACAGGTCACCTTTTTTCGTGAGTGCTCTCAATGTAGTTCGAAGTAGTAGGCAGCATTTTAACAGACCGCGACTACCGTTACACTGGGAATTACACTAGTGAGAGCAGATTGTACTGTAACCCAGAAAAAGAATTCGTGCTCTATCCACACGCCTCGTTCGGTGCTAATGTTTGCCCGGGTCTTTACGCTTCGAATCCTACGTTATTTCAACAAACCTCTTTCACGCTTTTGCGAGAAGTTCACAATCGTCTGAGAAACACCTGGGAATAGATCGATAAACAAACAACAAATCAGTTGGCTTCCACTAGCGGTTCAGTTTCGAAGTGAAATCTATTTAAATTCCTACAAGAAACTGGAAGATCGAATTACAGTCGAAGAGAGCGGAGCTTTTCGAAGGTCAAGAATTGTTTATAGAAACAAAAAGAAAGCTTGTTTTGAAATAGTTATATTTTAAGTCCAGGTGAAAGAGATGAGTCTGCGCTGGATCCACGAGAATCTGGAAGCGCCAACCTGCGACGAAGAATGCAGTGATATCGATGACAGTTGCAGTGACGACAGTTACGCAACCGATCTGTCACCCTTGGACGACGAGTCCGATGAAAACGAGAATGGTATCAAAGCCGGTAGCAGAAAGAAAAGGGAAAGCCGAAGAGCACCAACCACCACCGTTACTTTCGATCCCAATGGGTAAAATATCCTTTAATATACATTCCAATCACTTTTCAACAATCTTCCATCAACAATACACTCAGGGACACGTTGCAGTAATCACTTTAACAAGTTCCTACTCTGGTGCCAAGATTCATTTGACTTGCGCTTCATTATTAAACGAGTTTCGTCGCGCGGGAAAAGCTTGATTGGGGAAAGCAAAGTTCCCAAGTGAGTTAGCACGTTACACCTCGGTTAAATCATTTCGCACGCGATTCTATAATGAAAACCGAAGTTACACGAGTCGAACCTGTCAAGGTAACACAGCGGTTCTATTCATCGGTACTCGACTAAATCATTGCGCGATTAGATTGGGATGATATGACCACGTGAAAGGACACAAGGGGTGGACAGGGAACGGATGGGAAATTCACGGAGAGTTTCCCGCGCGGTGAGCGGCTGTAATGTGCATTCATTGATCACTTGACTCGATTAACTCTTTCTGCTCCACGTGGCGCGCCGGGGTCACTAGGTGTAGAGTAGGTGCGCAACTCGGGAGCCTACAATTCCCCCCTGTGAATTGCATTAAAGGCCATTGCGAAATTAGGATTGACGTGATCGGCAACGTTCTCCAGTTTCAACGAATGCAACCCACCGCCCATCTCTCAGTAATTAAGCTCCTCTTTAAACTCTGTGCAAAGAGGCTGCATTTACCTGCTCGTCATAATTAATACAGTCGCTCGTATGGAAAACTCTATTGTTAAGGTTCGTTCGCACCCCGAAAAAGTCAACGCCCTCCAATCGATGGGAATTTAGCTACGTCATTTTCCTCCCTTATTTCTGAATCGATTGATTACGATTTTTCTGGTGACTAAGCAAGCTTGATATTGCATTTTCTTCCTCTCGGGAATCGCCGTGGAATTATCGGGAATAGGGAAACGATACAGGGTCAAGCGGAGAGAGCCCCATTGACGATGCGTCTTGACCTGGAAAGTCGATCAACCTATTTTCTAACGTTGTAATGACGTGCTGATATTAATAAAATATCCTTCGCCACGCGGTTTCTTAAGGTCAAACGCATCCGATACTTAAAAGAAAATTGTAAACGAAGGACATTGGGAATATTTTCTCCAAGGGATAAAATGTTTAAAATATTAATAATGATTTCAGACTTCCAAATTTCACTACTGAAGATTCGACAGATCCACCGTATATTATATGGGACCCAAGGAAGCCAGCAGAGAATCCTCTCTACAATTGTTTATCGATAAAATTATTCTGCCGAACTGGATATCACCTTGCTGTAATGGAATCAGGGAGAGCACGTGGATTAAGCGATACCAAGAATCCTCATGGTAAAAGACAAGAAATTAATTAGAATAAAAACTATAATTAAATGCCTCGGAATTTTCAGCACTGTTTCATGTAATACCAGTGTCTTACGGAGTGGTGCGCATACAAGGCGTCGAGACGGGTTTGTACTTGGCGTTTAACAAGAAGGGACGATTGTACGGTGAGGTAAGACAGTTTAACAAATGGAAATTTATATATAGAATATTTTCCAATTGATTTTACTTTCAGCCGAATGTAAATAAAGAAAGCACCGAGTGGGAACAATGGAACATAGGAAGTTACGATGCATTCCGTTCAAAGAAGTACTCGTGCGATGGTTGGTGGATTGGGATCAAGAAGAACGGACGTGGAAAACCAGGACCAAAGACTAGCTGGGGCCAAAAAGCCATACAATTTCTTGCCATTAGACAGGAATGATTTTAGAATTATAATAGGTCAAAGGGTCAACTAGATTCAACAGCTTTTTCGCAATAGAATATAATGTTTATTATAACACTGTGTTACTCAACAATGGAATAGTCTGGGATTGTGCATTCTGCTTGTGCCCTCGAACTGAAACTCTCGTCGCAAGTCGCAGTTTTCATCTCATTCTCTGCAGAGTTCATATTTATTATTACATTATATCGTTGATTGAACATGCTGCCGGCAAATTGCTGGTTACCGATAAATCCTTGGGACTTCGGCTATCGCAGTCTACTAGCAGCACGCGCTCGCACTACACTGATCTATGCCGCAAATATTAATATATATTATCGTAGATATTTGTAATATATTATAATTGTATATATAACTATTTCTTATCTCTTTTGTACACCTACATACAGTGAATACATAAGTGGAATATATGGGAGTCGTTAAGCAAAAAGCTTTAACAAAACCGAACACTGGTGTTTGATTAAATACGGTACACGCTCCGCTCCCCTCGTACTCTCTTTCTCTGTCTCTTGCTGGGTGAATTAAAGGCGAGAAAAATGCCAAAATCAAATGCGTGATCGGCTGAACACTCGGAAGAGCACTATTCTAAACGCACCAGCGGCAAAACGAAATTGCCCCCAATACTTTTCGCTTCTCTCCAAGGAGATTCGATAGAAAAACGAGATCTTGAGACACAAAGTGCAGCACAATTACCAGCGATTCCTCGGTCGACTTTAAGCGCGAGTTGAAAATGGTAAAAATGCGAAATGCGATTCTTTGGTGATCGTTTCATTATCCTAAGCGCTTAAACACGTCTAAGCATAAAGCTTTATCAGTGACTTGGAGCCACTGTGAACATTGGAGATTCTGTCATGAAGAGTGAAAACAGTGCTTTGATTGTGAATTCCGAAATAAAGTATAGAAAGTTGTACTCGTCGATTTTCTTCTGTCTTATGAAAATGTATGTGCAAATTGAATGGAGCGTGGAAATAATAAATAAGAGTGTCATCCCTTCCTTTATAATTGAGGCAGCAACGTTAGCAGCATTTTGCACATACTTCGCATAGAAGTTTAAACATCACAATTAATCCAAGATTGCTGTCCCTTAAAAAATTTATCTATAATAGTCTTCTGTGTTCACTTCTTTTTGGTATTGGGACTGGTTGACTGAAAGACACTGGATGCTGACATCAGATTCTCTATGTACTGATTCAGTACCTGATTCTCGCTCCGTAGCTTGAGATTCTCCTCTTTTACACTGTCCACTCTCTGAGAGAGATCTAATTAACGAGGAGAGAATTATAATAGCCTTATCCACTGGTTGATTTCAAGCCTATCAATTATTAAACCAACCTTACCATCTAATGTGTTTTGAAGTTCTAATACTTGGGCAATTAGCCTTGCCTTTTCCTCCTGCTCGTCGGGACTGATGTCTGGATCTAAACCTACAAGTGAAAAACTCTGTATCCTAATTCATCCTCATCACTAGCAACACAACTATCATTGTGCTACTTACTGTTAGGGCTACAGCTACCATTTGTGAATGTCGATGGGATGGAATCCATGCTACGGCCCCTTCCCAATGCATCGGATATGTGAGACGCGTTATCTAAAACCTCCTCCTCAGGGATAATGACTGTGTACCATAAAAAGTATGATACTTTGAATACCCACTCAGACTCACAAAAAAAAGGAAAGTCTCCGATGCAACTCATAATTAAAACACAACTACAGCAACTCAAGAATAATGGAGCGAATACGAAAACTTAGGAAACCTCTATGAGAATCATAACAGGAAGAACTACAAAGCGGAAGGAAAAGGAACAACAGTCTCCTACCAAGGAAAATGAATTAACGAGTGGAGAAAAGAGGCAGCATGATATAATTAGTAAATAAGGTAGAGTTCTGAAGAAGTAGGAGTGTCCAGCAGGTTATAGAAAGTTCAATGAGAACGTGACCTACGGCACTAGGCCTATAGCATCGCAAATAGTATCAATAAAGTCCTCCTACCTTGGGGATCGTCGTCCGCAAGTGGTATACTGTTCATATCGTCTTGGAGCTTGGCAGTCACTGACGCAGACATCTTGACGCCTTAGATACGAACCCCGAAACACGAAGAGAATCGTGGTTGACGACAGTGCGCGCACAGTTCGCCTCCTCCACCGGACGTATTGATCCCCGCTGGTTACTTATTAAACAACCTCCAGGTTTCCCGCACGCTCAATCCGACACACCAACTTTTTCGAGATAAACCACCAATGATAAAGTCTTAAAGATGAGTGTTTATACTGACAGGAGAAACTGGGCTACGAGAATACTCGCGTATTCAGCGATAATGGCGGTGCAGGCTGCAATGCTGACATCTGCTGCGCACGAGCTCTCTGGATAAAACTTAGTAATTAAAGTGAGAAGGGACAAACCTGTGGAAACTTGCCTTGGTTTGACTTTTATGGTACAATATCGTTTTTTACGCCACAGATTCTTTGTTTGCTACATGTTTTAATACCTGAACAATCAATTTATAAATACAATCCGGGAAAGTCGGAAAAACTTAAAAAATCGAAAAAATGAATGTTGAGCTGGGGATCTGGAATTTATATCACTTCTTCCTTGATGCAAGAAAACATTCCCCACCAAATTTCAGTCCCAGAAAATGTCGCAAAGTATGGAAGACATGAGGAAAACCACGAAAATGAATTATTCAGGATCGGTTTTCCATGTGTTTTCGGTATAATTCCGGCATTTCTGCCATTGGTGTTATGTTTTCTATCCGTTTTGATACTCAAACAATCGATTTATCAAACGTGCATCAAAGTCCCAGAACGTTAGAAAAATATACAATTTTTGAATCACCCTTCCCGACCGTTTCAGGGTCTGGTATTTCGTGGAGAGATTCAGTATTTAGCTAGGAAACAGTGGTATAAATTCCAGAACCCCAGGTCAAAGTTCATTTTTTGGCCCAAAAATTCGTCAAGGGGTATACCCACAAAAATTTGTGAAAAAATGAATTTTGAGCTAGGGCTCTGGAATTTATATCACTTCTTCCTTGATACAAGAAAACATTCCCCACCAAATTTCAGCCCCGGAAAATGTCGGGAAGTATAAAAAACATGGGAAAAACCGTCGGAAGTAGATGAAAATGAATTATTCAGGATCGGTTTTCCATGTGTTTTCGGTAGAATTCCGGCATTTCTGCCAGTGGTTTCATGTTTTCTATCCGTTTTGATATTTAAACAATCGATCTATGAAGTTTCGTCAAAATCCGAGAACCTTCGAAAAATCGAAAATTTGTGAAGGGGTACATATGGAAAAATTTGCGAAAAAATGAATTTTGAGCTAGGGCTTTGGAATTTATATCACTTCTTCCTTAATGCAAGAGGACATTCTCACTCAAATTTTAGCCTCGGAAACGACCAGGAAGATTAAAAAACGTGGACTTTTGTATGATAAAAAAATGTCTGTATCGTTTTTTATAGTAAAAAAATGAACCAACGACTATTTCGAACGAACCAAATACATTACGGTTGATTAGAATTACTTTAATAAGCTTTAGAGTATCGCCACCCTCACGAAGGAAAGATCATACAATACTTATTTAATAAGCTATTACGTTGGTGGAATAAGGAGATATTTTTTTAATGATAAAAAATGATACCGAGTGTTTTTTTAAGAGTGGTATATAGAATACCCAACTCACTCTACTGTTCAAATAGTGTTACACTCTATCAATGGTTTATGGGTGGTATTCGATTTCTACAAATTACATGTGCTTCTAATACTTTATTCCTAATATACAAATTGAGTACGTTCCCTGAGCGAGCACAGCGAGCCAGGGGACGTTGCTCTACTTGTATATTAGGAATAAAGTATTAGAAGCACATGTAATTTGTAGAAATCGAATACCACCCATAAACCATTGATAGAGTGTAACACTATTTGAACAGTAGAGTGAGTTGGGTATTCTATATACCACTCTTAAAAAAACACTCGGTATCATTTATCATTAAAAAAATACCTCCTTATTCCACCAACTTAATAACTTATTGAATAAGTATTATATGCTTTCAATAGTGTATTGAGCCGATCCTGATGGTACTGCAATACCAGGTCGACTCGCGACGGGGGTGGAGCAAGCCCCTCCGACCCGTCAATTTCCAAAAATCAGATTAATATTCTGACTCCCCAATGGGGAGTGTATCAGATATTAAGCTGATAAGAACAGATACTACACTTTGATCTTAGCCATAGGCCGAGAAGCGATGCTGTTTAACGCGTTTAAACACGTTTTAACAATGTAGGTAGGGTATTGAAGCAGTGAGAAAAGGTTTTGGGTCGAACTGGGTCGGTTGAGTCCGGTGCTCCACCAAGCGGTCGGTGCCCTAACTACCCATTCCTCACCTCATTCTGCTGCTGATTATGCATGCTTTTACACATAAGGATACAATAAATAAATACCACATTACACTTTAATTTTATATCAATAACACATTTTTTTATTTTCAAGATATTTTTTTATTGAAGCCTGATGATAAAATGCAACATTGAATTCCCATTTTACGAGACAGTGCTCATTATACATCAAGCTGCGTGCAGGTGAGTGTACCTCTACCGTTTGAGTCAATAAGAAAGATATGTGTTTTTATTGAAGCGTGATAAAAAAATGCAACATTGTCCCATCATTTTATAAAACAGTTTTTTTACATGTTAAAATACGAATACCATAAATATTCGCATGAGCCCAGGCGGAAGAGAACTTTATCACGTAGCATTTCTAATAATCACAAGTGATTATTACAAATCCTACATGCTAAAGTTCTCTTCCGCCTGGGCTCATGCGAATATTTATGGTATTCGTATTTTAACATGTAAAAAAACTGTTTTATAAAATGATGGGACAATGTTGCATTTTTTTATCACGCTTCAATAAAAACACATATCTTTCTTATTGACTCAAACGGTAGAGGTACACTCACCTGCACGCAGCTTGATGTATAATGAGCACTGTCTCGTAAAATGGGAATTCAATGTTGCATTTTATCATCAGACTTCAATAAAAAAACATCTGTTTTTTATTGGCTGCTAAAAAAATGTTGAAATGAAATGTATAAAACCATGTTTTTTAATTTATGTTAAAAAAACGAATACCATAGATATTGGTATGAGTCCTGGGCGAAAGAAAACTTTATCAGGTAGCATTTATAATCATTAGAGCAGTCTACTGTGTGGCCTGAGTATTATAAATTCTAGAGATTTTATCAACAATTATCAGAAGTTCAAGTTCCTCAGCTGATACAGGTTGCTCATGCGCGTCGAGAATCGTTACTACAATTTCATGTTTGTAGTTTGCCTCTACTCACGCTTAGAGAAATGTAAAGTTGCAAACACTCCGACACAATGTACATTTGTACATACATCCTAATTAAACCGTTGATAAAACAAGGTGATTAAAGAAGTGGTTCGTCGAGGTGTGTAATTCCAATTTTCCTGGCATGACGAAAGAAACATAATCGAAGGTTAGAATGAGGAGCATCGGGAATATCCTTAAGCTATTCGTAGCCTTTTTTTACGATTATGCGCGTGGATTGTCGTACATGGTGACGACAATTTTGGTCCTATGCTACTGCCTGCATCCTGCACGATTCGCCTCTCATTACACGTTTATCAGAACGGATGATATCTATGAGGAAATGGAGAAGTCATACCCGGCAAGAGATAACTCCTGCACGATATCAGTGAGCAGTAGAAAACCATCTCAACTACTGTATCCTGAAGAACATCCTCGGGAGGACCCAATTGTGATGGCTCGAAGATTAGGGATACTGCCAGGGGGCCAGTGGAAACCACTCAGTTGCCACCCGCTCTTCAATGTGGCAATTATACTTCCCTATCGCAACCGGCAGACGCAGCTTGCGATCTTCATGAACTACATACATCCTTTCTTGCAAGCGCAAAATCTCGATTACAGAATATTTGTCATCGAGCAAAGCCCCATGCGCGAGTTCAATCGCGCGAAATTATTCAACGTCGGTTACGCCGAGGCGACAAAGGTCAACGATTTTCATTGCTTCATATTTCAAGATGTCGATTTGATACCCCAGAATCCGGACAACATATATGCCTGCACGAAAATGCCAAGGCATATGAGCTCAAGCGTAAATACATTCCGCTACAATCTTCCTTACACTGGCCTCTTCGGTGGTGCGATCGCTCTTACGCGTAAACAGTTCGAAAGGGTCAACGGATTCAGTAATGTTTTTTACGGATGGGGTGGAGAGGACGACGATTTTTATAGTCGTCTACAATCAAGGGGCTTTCAGGTAAAAAACGGTTAATTATAGGGTAAAAAGAAAAAACAGGAATCTTGTATATTAATTGGTTGTGTTTTTTGTCGATTGCAGGTGACACGTTTCGGACCCGACGTCGCTCAGTATTACATGTTAACTCATAAAAAAGAGCCTCCGAGTTCCGCAAGGTTTGCAAATTTGGAAAGCGGTGCTGGACGGTATGATACCGATGGTATTAGTAACCTGGAGTACAAAGTCCTAAGTCACCAGCTGAGGCCACTATATTCCTGGATATTAGCAGATGTATGAAACGGTTTCAGTATTCCCGTGCTTATATCTTCACATATCTTACTTCTCTCGTCGATCTCCAGTATCCTTATTTGATACAATGAATGCTCAAGGGTGTGAACACGTTTTACTTGTAGTTCCTGGCGTATATCGCCGAATAGCTTGAGTCAAAGTTGATTGTTTTTCTTCGTTCGAGCGGGTTAGCCACAAATAGTTTAGGATAAACCTCGCTGTTGCATTTTCGTAGGAAACCCATCAGCTATAAGAGCGAAGTGAATTGATAATGTCACGCATTTGTTGATAATAGTTCCACTGCCATTGGTACTCTCGAGTATTCGATTAGTGATAGCTATACACTGTAAGCACGCGCATATTTAATAGTACAAATTCTCTTACAATAAAATGTTTTTCTTTATTCTATTGCGAGACCGCCATTGAAGTTCCCTCAATACGTACTTTACTTTACGCATAGTGTCCCCCACCGATTTTTGACTTTCTATCGACAGATAATAAACTTGGGGCTGTAGAAAACCAAAGACATAGGCTTAGGAATGTAATTGTGGAATATTTCAGATAAAACAGTAAGACGTAATTATAATAATACCAATCATGTTAATTACATAGAACTGTACTGTTTTATAACATGGCTAATGGTCGATGAGGACTGTGAGTCAAATGTCACGAGAGCATAGATTCGTTTGACTTTCGCTTCGCTGGAAACGAATAAAGTATTTACATTTAATATTGAAAATTATTTATTTGTACCTGTAAGTACATTTGTTTGAATATAAAAGTGTGTACGCACTATGCCTTAAACGAATTTGTAATCGTAAGATTATTGAAACAATATGTACTTCCAGTTGAATACGCCTAGAGTTCTTCCGATCGGTACCTATTTACACAATAATATATCCTAAGAAGCTGGATTGCAAGCTTACACAATAATTGATTCATATTCCATCATAAAAGTAAATTTTGCTCCTTGGAATCTTTGATACTGAATCTGCTGTTAATTCCGACTGTTATGAGGAATCGCACTGTGTAATTATTTCTCTCTTTACTTTGAAGTATTTCAAATGCGAACTTCCTAAGATTTTCTGAAATTTCTTTACATTACTTATTTTTGGTCTTTTAAAATACGTGACAATTGAAACGTAACAAAGTATGTTCTCTGTTCGTGTTATCTTATCATTTCGAAGATTGCTATTGTATAACGAATTAAAAAAATAATTATACAGCGTACGAATATGATCGTAATCACATGTACATACGTGTACATGAGACTACACGATCAGGACATACCACATAAATCATAGTAAAAAGATCGCGATATATGTGTATAAATATACCTATCAATCTATCTATACCCGACTAACTACTTATATATAAATTCGGCATAATTACGTGTAAAGGAATTATCAAATTGAATGAAACTGTTCATTCTTGCGAAATAAATATATACGCCAGTGATGCCGGAATGCACTGGGTAATAAAACAATTAATCAAATTCCTTTAACAAGGCATCACGATTATTTCGAGTTAAATCAGTAAAAAAAACCGAAACACAAGATACCTATACTTTTCCTAATATCAATTTTCTGGCACATAATGAGTAACTCGACATTTAAATACGAGGACTTCAGTTATGAATTGAGGATTTACTGGAATTCTGGAAATGTGACTTCACGATCTTTGAAAAATTAATTACAATCGTCTAATTACTAGTATGCAGTGTTCATACTAGTGCGTTTCTATTGCAATTCTTTTATTTTAATAGAAATTTTATTCGAGGATACCTAACATATTACGTATCGGATAGTTCCTGGTAGCGTGCGTACATCATTTTTTTCACGCAATCCTTGTACGTGTCTCCAGGTAACGCACTATAAGATGATGATTTTGCTCCCAATCCGGCAGTCGGTACTCGTCTTTCAGCCTCAATGATACTCGTCCTTCCTTGGTTCGACTTTCCTAAACCCATGCCCTCACTCCAGCCCATTTTTTGTAATAATTTATTTCCAACGTTGTCCGAGCCTATTCCAGCTCTAGTAGGTTCCTCGTAGGTAACCGACATTTCCTCCACACGAGTCTTGAGATATTTTTCCTTTAACTTATTTGGTTGGGGTGGTTCAGGTTCGCCGTATTTGGCACGTCTTTCCTTAGCACGGTCTCGATATTTGTTATTCCTTTGTTGTGGATCATTAGGATCGAGACCACGCACCTGGTACCAATTCTCTAAGTTTTGTTTATGAAGGTCTGATAATTGTTGATGTCGCAGCAATGCTTCTTTGCTGGGGAATTGCCGCTTGCATAGTAAACAAGCGAGCTTACTCCAGTCTGTGTGTTGACGTTCTTCTTGTTGTACATCCTCGATTTCCTCATCAGTATCACTTCCTCCGCCGTATGCTGCTACCAAACCATTACTGCCACTTGGATCATCGTCCTCGTGATAATTACTAGCAAGAGATTTCTTTTCCAGTATGGCGTATCCAGCATCAGCAGCCCCACTCCCTACGCCTTGATTGCCATCGCCACCACTAAACTCTGAACTCCAATTGCTCTTGGCATTTTCCTTCTTTTGATTTAATGTTTTTGCCCAACGTTCCATATCTTTGGCTATTTTCTTCGCAACTTTCACTTTATCCTGCTTACTATCCTTCTTCTTGCTTTCATCGTCTTTCAACACTTCCTGCCCTGTGCTGCTGACAGTCGGTGTTGCTTGATTAGTTACTGTACTTGTCGAATCTGTACTACTTGCAGTCGCTGTTATTGTTGTTCCAGCTGAAGTTGTGGTAGATCCTTGTGTCGCGTTTACGTTGGTCTGCAACAGTTGAAAAAGAGAAGTCGTAGATCCTTCTAGACAAGATAAAAACACGATAGACTTGCTATTAAATTTTTAAATACCTTTGCGGGTTGATACGAGAACGATTCCGCATCCCAGTACAGAAATTGTTGCGTGTGACTATTGTAATAGTATTGAGAGTTCGGGTCATAGTACAATCCTGTACTTGGATCGTAATAATAGCCGGACGACTCGTCATAATGATAGGTACTGACATCTGGTACAGCTATAACGAAAGATGTTAAGCATCATTGAGTTGTTCTACGCAACAATATAATATCTCCGGACGTGTTCCACGAGAAACTTACAGTACACCTTGCCATCACTGGCATGCGCGGGTACTCTGCCGCTTGCCAGAGACGTGCTAGTAGGTGCATTGGGTGTTGGTCTACCCTTCATTTCATCAGCGTCACCTAACTTTCTCGACGCTTGCATTTGCTGTATTGCAGACTGTGCAACAGCTGCAGCTGCATTTACTCTGTCAGTTTGATTTAAAGATGGCAAAGTAATTGTTGATCCTTGCATTATTTGGTTCTGATAGTATTGTGTATAATACTGAAGGTAGTGAGCTTTCTGTGCTGGAGTCTTGGCATACAGATTGGCACTGTATTCGGCCAATTGAGCTACGTCATCCAACGTGTATCTTTGAGGCTGATTTTCATTTGCCTTCCATGTATTTGAATTGTTAAGTTGATGGAGTTTGCAGTATGTTATTTCTACTTTTCTGCCGTCAACTACAAGCCCTTGTTTCGTGAGAGCTGTGTGTAAATACATGGCATCTACCACATTGCCCATTTCAAGATAGCAGACTCCTCTGGATGTATTTGTTAATGAATCACGACCGATGCGAATACTGCGAATCGGCATTGAAGAAAGATTCTTCATTGCTTGAAGAACAGAATCTTCAGTAGTGAGAACATCCAATCCTCGAAGTAGAACTGTATTCGTAGGATGAGGGCTGATTTCATCACTACCCTCGCCGCCCTCTTCACTCTCTGCTCTAGACGCGGAGCATTTGAAGCAAGTCTCACGCCTCTTAAAATTGTGAGCACCACACTGAAAATAAAGTTAGATTATAGGCAAACATCTCTATAACTCCTTACTGACGTTACAAGCTCCAAAATTGTGCGAACCTTGACGCAATGCCAGTCTTGGGTATTCTTTGCTGGTGGCTTATCTACATGGCAATCTTTCGGTATACTGTATTGCATCAAAGCTCGATATTGGTCCTGCAGCATCAGTACTCCCTGAAACAGAGAATTACAGTGTTATCCCGTCCAGGATCCTCCCAAGGCCTCTGTCTGTCCCGTAAACTTCCTTCTTGGTTGTCGAAATTATAGTTTCTACTTCATAGCTTTCCGTCTCGAACGAACGGTAAAGAAAATGTCGTGGGCGTATAATGTGGGCCATTCCACACGGCTTGCCGACCGACTATTGTACATGCGCGACTTTAATCGCATAAAAAAGTTAACTCGTGAAAATCAAGCAAACATACAATGATTGCTTGCATACAAATTCGTACGTGAATGGAAAAGAAATCGTGCACAAAGATGTCATACGTTCCAATACTTCGAGATATTGAGTTATATGAAGATTAAACGTCGAGTAGATTGAAGCAGATTCGAACGGTATGATAAAGAAGCGTTTTGTACAGATGTAAGAACTAGCAATGTGTGATTTGAGGAACTATCATGCCGAATAATGTATGCACTGTACGTAAATGATAAGACGACTGGAATGACCCTCCTCCGATCTTCATTGTTAGTCGATAAACTTTTATGATAGATAGAGGATAGGCAAAAAGCACGCGCCGCGATCTTTCGATACGATTTCGTATAATCCAATAGACGGAATTGCGAGCGAATCAAGAAAAGTCTGCAAAGTATGTGGGGACTCCTAGATAAATAATTATGGTATGGTAGATTGAAGTAGCCTTGATTAGGTGCACAGCCATGGCCATGGGGAAGGCCAGGGGGCTGCGTTACCGTGCCTAGCCGCCACGGGGCGTCGGTGGCACGCGAGCAACGCATCGGATGGGTATCTGGACTGAACTTCTTTCTACCTGTTTCATCTCCATCCACCGTGCGGCCTCCTGAGTCGCGTTAAACTCGACGAATGCAAAACCTCGCGAAGCACCTATACAGAGCAAATACACACATATCCAAAGTTAATCCACGTTTTGCCTGGGAGTCTCTACTCTGAGAGGGCAGGCAATCACAGCACCAACCATTGACAGACCGACTTTCGAACGAAGTCATTCTTCGCTTCATTCGTCGCTTGCTTTCATTTCCATTTGCCTAAAGCTCAGTTGAATCGATTCTACTCCGGTGGCAGGCAACTGCACCGGTCGTATTTCTATCATGATTTTACTGTACGTTCTCTATTTTAACGCCAGACCTATCCAAATTAGATCTTCGCACCTCCCCTACTTCTTTTGGTAGCATCGGACGCGAGAAACAACGCGCGACCAAGTATAATGTAGTATTTCAATGTTAAAATTCCATGCTCGAGCATGAAGAGAAATAGTGTCGTGGGAATTTGTGAGTGTAGACTTCTTTAATTCTGTCTGTGTTTCTTTATACGCCGCGTGACAGCATTGCTTTGTAGGAATATCATTTTTAGACACCTCGGTGAAACGAAAATAGTCGGTCCTCAAAAAACTCTTCCTGCGTTACCTTCGAACTTACCTTCCTCCAAACATACTAAATTCATTAACCATTTATCATCAACTTATGGATTTACCATAATTATCGTAACAAAAGAATTGTTGGAAATATTTGGAACATTATTTCGAAAGCATCGCGATGGCATGCTCGAGGCACGGTCGATCAGGATACGAAAATGTTCAAACAATCCTTTTGCGATCGAATTCTTCTCGACACAGACCCTAAGTCCAATCGGCCGATTGTAAAATACTCAGATACAGCGAGAAACCAACCAGCAGCACAGTACATACTAGTGGTTAGCTTGTTAACATATCGATAGTTACCTGTATCTTTTTTTCTGATAAGCCTGATATCCTTAGGCATGAGGCCACAGTTGAGGATGTCTTGCCGCACCTGTGATACACACATGAGAATGATAACAGTGTGTTGTTGCAGGCTTGCAAGCATTGGCGCACGAGTGGCCATTAGCTTGGCTCGCTAAGTTGACAACCTACGTCATTCTCTGTAATGTGTTGGGCGAGCCCACGAATCATTATGGTGTTGTTCGGATTTTGCGATTTGTAGTGGACACCTTCCATCGACGAGCCATAGGCACGGCCATGGTCGTGATCGAAGTCTGTGCTTTCCCTACTGTGATCATCGTCGCGATCACGATCTCGATCTTCCCGTTTGCCTCGGCGATCTCTATCCCTATCCCTGTCCCGATCTCGTCGTGAACGATCCCGATCACGATCTCTATCACGATCACGATCGCGATCTCGATCTCTTTCTAAAGAATCTCGATCCCTCTGTCTTCCATAACGATCTTCTCTATCTCTATAACTCCTCTCTCTATCATCTCTACTTCTATCCCTTCTGTCTCTGGACCTGTCCCTCTCACGGTCTCTATCCCTCCCTCTGTGATTCCTGTACTCCGGACTCCGGTGGTCTCTGTCCCTGTGGTCGCTATCCCTGTGATCCCCATAGTCCGGAGATCTACTGCTTCCATATTCATTGCGATAATCATAGTCTGAATTATGTCCTCTTCTCTCAGGTCCGTACCCTGGCTCCCAGGGATCAATGTTGTTGCTGTACATCTTCTCCATTGTTATAAAGTTTGTCTGTAACAATCATTGGCATTCTTTTCTGAGTACTCTGTGTTACTACGAGTTATCGCGTCGACAACACCCCGACGATTCGATTTTAGTACATGACAGGACTCCGTTTCCACTTTTAGCAATAATACGGCAATGCGGTAAACGGAGATGATGTAGAAGAGAATGCATGCTTATAGGTATGATTGTGGAACAAGGTATCAGTATCTATAGATGACGGTATAACAAAGTGCCCTCGGAAACAGACATTGCCAGTGGAGTAGGGAAACGCTTGCTGAGTCGGTGGATTGTAAAGTACATCGTGGCGGCTAGAAGCCAATCCCTTACCGAAAGTTCTCTCAACGCTCTGCAAGTGGAAGGTCGCCGAAATTCCTTGGCTCCTCGGCTCTCACGTATACCAGTCTTCACTCACTACGAGAACGCCTCAATATCTCACAAGACTCTTTGTAAAATGGCGTGATACGCACAATGGCGTGGTTCCACTGATTCCTCGCACAAAATATGGCGGTTTCTGCAGGGGAACGGAACAAATCCATTTCGTCCCCTCTGAAGGTAGTCGCAATCCTTTAACAGGTGGCGCCGCTACTTGTGCTTGTCCACGAATTCGAATCGTTCCCTGTTGATTTCAGTGTCCACGAAATTCTCATAAGACGAATATTAAAATCGTAAATATTATCAGAAATTCTGAATAAAAATATTAGTCGTAAAGGGAAGAAGTGTATTCTTTATAAAGGATCAGAGAAAACATTTATCATTTCTGGTGCAGCACAAAGGAATTGCTGTAGCGACTCCATTATGATACAGTAGATGGCAGTTGGTGTCCACTTCAGTTTGCTTTAGTAGTTTGAACGTTCTCGCGCGGCATGAAAGTTCAACTCGGGTTTCCGTGAATTTCAACTCGTTCCAATGACGAATATCGTGAGTGATAGCAAGATTCCACCTGATTCTCGCTACGAATGGTACGTGCTTTATATCTACCTATTAATTTCGATATCATATTGTCGTGGTTGCATGAAATTCGATTGTCCATGCGGTCTCTTGAAAACTTGTGGCGTCCTTTGTGTTGCTACTTGTGCTGACAAGCAGTTACACTCATATTATCATGCATTCTACATTAAACTATACTACATTCCTCGTATTTCACGCGGACTTTAGCTTAAACGCCTAAACCTGCCGAAATAATTAACTATCGAGCAACATTCTTTGTTCATTCTTCGCAGTCATTCAAGACTGCCGTCTTTTTTTTTGTCTGCAACAATGTCAGCCATTTGATCCACCAATTAGTAATTGGGGTTCCTCCCTCGATCTTTGTTGCAGTCCTGTGTGAAGTGCTATCGTTCGCAAAGTGGTCAGATGTTCCGCAAGCTCTAACCTCAATCGCAGTGCGATCGGAACCGGCGAACGTACGAGAATTACAGTGTTAAAGTGTTGGGAATATTTCTTCTATTGTGATAACAGCAGGATTGAACAGGAATATTTTCTGAATTGGGAGACGATGCCATTTCCGTCCACATTCGCCAGTTGGTAAGTGTTAAACATGTGATTATCATTTCTGACGTCCAAGAATAACTTTGGTACACTCGTGTACAAGTTTATGCGATTACATTATGTTCGATTTGATGATCCAACGATTTTTGTTAATTGGATCTCTTTGGTACGACACGATCTTTGTTGTGTACCAGAATATAACATTATACTCTGCGCAAGCCTGCAAATCGCAGGAACTTGGGCGCAATTCGTATTGAGTGGTTGATCTTAGCATGAATGTATTGCAAGTGTATGTGTGACTATTGCAAGCACATATATTTTTCAATTTGTCTTGTATGATACTTTCACTAATTTAAAAGGAGGTTTGACGAATCCCTCCTAATGCAAGACGAGTGCTTACGATCGCACAATCTTGCCAAGATTGCATTTAACTTGCGCGAACTCATCTGAATCGCAAAGTCCCGTGGAAATTTGGCGAGGGTCGGGTCACTTGTATAAACAGCGGGTGCGCTTGGGTACTTGGGGTGTTATCCTTCAGGTCGAAAAGGATCCCGACCCTTGATTCAATATAAATCTTACTGTGCTCGTGAAATAAGATTGAATACCCTCTTGACGCGATATAAATTGCGTCCTCCCTCGTGCATCCCAGTGGATTTCACCACAAGAAAGGGAATTCGTAACAATTCCAAGCAGAACAGTTATACTTTGTCAAATTTATTCAAGAGAATTATCTTGCCGAAGGAAATGTACGAAGTAAAAATTGCAAGCAGGATGAAATGATGAAGGAAAATAAGGATAAGAAGACTTGAAGAGTTGAGCGCAACAGATCAATCCAGGGTTTAAGCCGCAGGGTGTTTTTCAATGGTACCAGGCCTGGTGGTAAGGGTGGTGTTATCTCGAGTGCAGTATCAAAGACACACCAGCTCTGATATCAAGTCAGAAGGAGGTGGCGGGTCATTTGCATCGGCTTCTCCTGACCCCAGCTCACTGTTCCAGGGTTGTTCCATCGGCTGGGGTTTCCTTTCTCTCTCTCTCTCTCTTCCTCTCTCTTCACATGGCAGCCAGTGAGTGGAGGCCCATTTCCGTTTACTCGCCAGCAGTAGCGAACGTCAGCAGAGCTCTAGCCGGAGCTGCACGAGGCTCTACACTATCCAGGAAAGAAAGTACAGTAGTACGCTCGGCCCAGTGAGGCCTGGGAGGACCGGCAAAAGAATGGCAGCTCGCAAGTTGAAAAGAGAAAGCCAGAGGAAGCGGCTCGCTGCAAATCGCAGGGTTGAAGCGAGCGAGAGAGAGAGAGAGACTTGCTTGCAGGGAGAAAGGCTCGGAAGGGTTGGTGAGAATGAGAGAGAGATAAAGTAGGAGAGGGGACGCAACGGAGAGAAGCATATAGTCCGTCCGTGCGCAACCGGTACGACGCAGACAGCTCGTCTATATACTTGGTTCAACGACCACCGCCCTAGTCTCGTCCAACCCCAAAGTGCCGTGAGGCTCGCGGGGGATGCGTGACAGCATGGGACGACAGGGGCACACGGGGAGCAGTGGTTCTTACTTTTTTCACGCATCCTCTCCCTCGATGCTCTACTATATGTCTGTATCACGTCGCTCAATCCGTCGTTTCATCTCGAATTTCAACCAGCCTCAGGCTCCCGCGATTTCCCCATTCGATCTTCTATTCCTTCCTGATGTTGGATAGTCTAAAGATCCTGCGTAACCACTAGTTTCGACTTGGCAATTTCCTGCTTTCGTCCCTTTTGCCTTGAAGCAAATTGTCGAATCGAAAAGAGGGGGCGGGGGGGGGGGCTGTTTTTCAGACGGGAATTAGAAATCGGTGCATTGAAATGGTGGATCTTTAATAAAGAACCACTGTGATATCGAGGAGGATAGTCAAGGGACGGCGGGAGGAGGAGGAAGAGGAGGAGAAGGAGGCAGTGGAGGTGGGGGACGGGTGGTAGTCAGGGCAGAGGCCGAGGGGTGCGGATCGCGCGAAGGGCGGTAGAAGGTGGTGGGTGCAGAGACAGACTGAAAGAGCGAAAGAGAGAGAGAGAGAGAGAGAGAGAGAGAGAGAGAGAGAGAGAGAGAGAGATTGGCAGAGAGTAGAGGGAGAAAAGGCGGCGGGGGGTGATCGAGAGAGCGGTCGGAGCCGGAGCGCGGCCTGCGGGCCAGTTCCGTCTCGTGCCCAGGAGTAGAAGAGCTACTGGCCGCTTGTCTGCTCCCTTCTTTCGCTATAGTTTCATTTCTTTCCGTTTTAGTTCCTCTTCAGTTCCGATTGATTGACATGTACATGTATAGTATACTGTAAACACACCGACCGACACCTTTGGACATACCGGGAGAGAGGACCACGTACGATCGACGTGTCTACCGGCGGATCGCACACCGACACAGACACCGGCTTAGTCCACGCACTTACGTGTATAGTCGGCCCGGGCACGCACACATACCACGGTGAATCACGATTCTTGAATCCTTCAGGCCCCGGAATCATCTGATCTCGAGTTGGTCGGTGGTCGCGCTCGTAATCGGGGGGGCTGTTTTATTTTCGCCGGGAGGTGGAAGCTCTTACCGGAACCACCTGATCTCGCGGCACATTCAACGCGCCCGGACACACCCGCGCCTGTCTACTTATCCTTAGACTTGAGAACAGCCGCCCAAGGTGCGCGCCCGGAGAAAAAAACAAACGAACCATCCGCGTCTCATCATCCCCGCTAAACGAGCGTGCAGGAATCGCGGCTCGCTTGAATTTTAGGAACCGTAATTCTCGCATTCAGGTACGTCATCAATTATTTCATTCTCTTCATCTATCATTCCTTCCCTTGTGATATCTTCCCCTTTTATGTGTCTCTCTCCCTCTTTCTCTCTCTTCGTGTGTGTGTCTGTGTCTGTGTGTAGGAGTGCGAGTGAGTGTATGCATTCTCATGCATAGCCGGCCTTTGCCATGAAGTGTGAGTGCCGCTTGCGTGTCATGCCAGGCGGACGCCACCCTCGCATGGGATTCTCCCTTTTCATTAGATTCCGTGCGAAACAAATCGCGCCTCAAGTGTCGCCACACTCGCGTGTCCTCGGACTCTCAGCAGTATCGCAGTCATTTCAATGAAATGTTTGCGGGAGCATCGAGTTTCGTGCTTGCTGTCGCTCTCGAGCAATGAGATTAGATAGGAAATCCGTTCGCGCTGGTGGCTATGCCGTGTAATTTCCTCATTGGCGAATGCATCGTCTTACCCATCTAATTTATTAATGCATGTCTTTTCTTATATTTGATGTTACAATTATAATATTTCTAATATATATTTAAGGATGATTTATTTTATTCACAAAGTACAATAATGGATATCGAATTCTCCATTTACTATTATACTTATTTGAAACAGTATACATAAGAATGATTTTTGTCGAACCATCGATATTGAAAATGTGAGTTGCAAGGCGATCGTTAAGTCGCGTGGCTGTGCCGGATGCAGCCGCGCATAAGACGCGCCTCTCTCCCCCGAAGGGTGTGTGCCCCGTGTCGAATTAAAGGCTCTCGCCACCGAAAGGATTAATCTCTCGCGATCGGCTTACGCGCGCCAGCTGTAATTAACGTAGGAACCCCGGAACCCTTTGGGACCCTTTCCAAACGCTCGGAGAAAGTATCGTCTTTCAACCGCATCGGCGGCCACCGGTGAGAAGGTTCGTTCGAACCAGACTGACGCTGGAGTTTGATGCTTCCTTTGAGGATGCGAAAGAGAAAGAGAAAGAGGAATCCAGTGGGAGAAGATGATGAGATAGCTATCTGCGAGTCTTAACACTCCTGTGGGCGACCTTTGCCCTGTTCTTGCTGGCAGCGAGCTCCAAGCCACCCCTCGTCAGCTGATTGAAATCGATAATGGTGAGCCTCGGCTCGGCGGCGGCGGCGGCGGCGGCGGCAGTGGCGGTGGCTCGACTCGGCAGGGCTTGCACCCTCTCGAGTGGTGCCCCGGGGCTCCGGAACCTGTAGCTCCGGTTCCTGCACCCGTCGACGCCCGTTCCAGTTCCACTTCCACCACTTCCAGCCGGAGTTCCGGTAGCGCCGAGCTGCTGGCTCATTCGCGTGCCGCTCATCGATCGGTAACGAGCGCTAGCCGGCTCAACCTCCTCTCGGAAATACCTGCCGACCATATCCGCAAATTGAAACCAGTTGGATATCCTTACTTTACTAGAACCTTGTATTGTCATGAATCATTGATACTTGATAGAAGTGAAAATGAAATGAATATTACTCGTGAATACTAGCAAGATGAAGAGGAGCTGGTGTTCTGGAAGTCTTTGCTCTTGGTTCTTTCGGGACGCGATATCTTGTTCGAGATTGCCTCGAACGTTTGCTCGGTGGTTGATCCGGAAGCCCAGCAGGGATGAGGCCGGTCACCTTGTAGTACTCGAGAAGGACTCGTGCCAAATTCCGTCCCAGCCTATAATCTACCAATCGATCTCTCACGATTGTCAAGGCTATATCCAGAAAAAAGACTTCCTACTAATTAAAGTTTCCTTCGATTGAACGATCAATCGGCTCTCCATTAAGGAGATACGTCTGATCGAATGTCTTAATTAAGTAGTTGCTAGATTGGCTGTTTAGTCTGTTAATTTTCGTTGTATATCGAAGGTCAAAGTCGATATTGAATTAACCGTGAACAGTATATTCGTGTGGGTGTAGAAGAATCCAATTAGTCTTGACAAAGGATACATCCTTCTTCCGTGTAAGGAAAGATTCCAGGCGTTCCTTTCTTATTATAGCCGTACATGGAAACTTCGATGCTATAACAATTGACGTGCTCCTTTAAGATGGAGCAAAGGTATCTTCGGGCGGTGCCAGCCTTTTGTGGATCTTGATTGTACATGGTGTTGCTGATCTCATAATCCTCAGCATGCTGAGCTAACAATTTTGGTAGGACGATGTGCCTTTCATACCTGGAAGGCTGGCAGCCGTGCGTTAGGAAACCTGATTAAATAAGGTTTTAATATTAAAAGGTCAGAGTTACCTGTAAACGTCATCGTATGTGTTTCCATATACAAAAACACCGGTGGCATTGGTATGTGAGTGTAAATCAAGCACGCAATCAAGAGGCGTGCGTGAATTCTTATCGAAAGCCTTGAGGATCGTCTTGAGGGCTGACAGAGCCGGATGAATCCACTCGGAGATTCTGTTCCACGAGCGATTTAGATCGGCGCCGATGGCTGTGGACCTTCGAAGGCGAGTCTCGTTTGCTCTCATTCATCTCATTCATCGATCCCCATGGAATCAGTGGCAATTTTCTCTCGGAGACTCTTGGAGACGGTGTACTTACCGATAATTGCCAAGGAACACTCCGTCCGGATTAAGCATTGGGACGATTTTGAAGACCACGTGATCCCGAAGGACTTGTGCGATTGGATGACCGCTTACCAGGAAATCCATTAGTCCTTGACAGACGAAGGACGAAGGGGATTCACCCGGATGAGCTCTTGCTAGAACCACTACCACTCGTCGAATTCTATCTCTGCTTTCTGTACGATCGGAACCGATTGTCACCAAGTCGATTTTCCTCTTTTGAATCGACATTGCTAGATTTTCCCGCCGAGTACATGATTGCCTTGTGCAAAGATTGTCCAGGTGAGCCAAATGTCGACTATAGGAATAAGGATATGTCAGTGCGAATTGATAGACGTCATCTTCTCGATCAAAAGCGAATCCAAAACTCAGAACATAGTGATTCTGATGCTGTGCTGATCTGTAATAAAATACCTGCCAAGCAGTATTTATATAATTTGCAAACTTTAATTGATCGTCAATATTTTCAGTAAAATCAATTGATAAAACAAGGAAAAAGGAATGTTTACTTGTTCACGTGGAATCCTCTGCCATTTGTGTTTACTGCTACTTTTAACAAGTGGCGTCATCCCATTCCGAAAGAGATTTGCTGCTTTCGAGATGTTTACGATATTGAAAACCACTCTTTGATCCGCCTTGACATTATCCACAGTGAAGTTGAACCATAGTCGAAGACGAGGACTGCAGATATCGGGTCGAATGAATAGATCGTACTCGAACTCGGAGACAAGGTCCACACGACCGAGATTTCCAGTCTCGAAAGAGGCGTCGAAGCAAATATGTCCTTTTTTCGCTTTCCCACTGTGACCAGGTGGTCGCATTACCATTTTATTCACATTTCCTAAACCACCTTCCGCATCGCTGTCTTCACTATCTGCAATATAAATATATTTCAGAATAAATTCTAATTTAATAAAAAAAGAAACAAATTATACTTAAAACTTAAAAGAAAGTCTACAAAAACTAGCAACCAGCTCGTTGATAAAGACTAGTATGTTCCAAAGGATCTCTTCCTTCCCCGAAAGCCATGTCGAGAACGAGTCAGTTAGATGCACCAGGTGAGAGATTCCAGTACGAACTGGCTGCTTTTCGTTTTCGAAGCTTTCATTCTACTGTCTGCTGCACCTACTGCAGGCGTGATCGCTTTCGTGCGAATCACGTTCTGAAATCGCTGCCAGCTATCTCAACGTGAGTTCGTGATTTCGCGCGGTTCAAACCAGGAGTTAGGAAAGAGCTAGGAGAACTGAGAAACGTATTCGCGTGGCTGCCACGCGTCAGAAATCTCTCCGCTTCCGACAGCTCAGTGAACCGCTTCTCTCGTCATTAAGATTAAACGGCCAGTCATTTGTGGTTACGCTAGAAGTTGCATCGATCGAAAGTTAATCGGTCAATTTACTCGTCAGCTGGGTAAACGTAGTCTGATATCATCCTGCCAAACTTTTTTCTCCTCTACAATACTTTCTTTCTTTCTTTTAAATCCACGCCCTCTTAAAATTTCAGTCACGAAATCCTTCGAAATTCTACTTCCTTTTTTCAGGGAACTTTTCCTCGTTTACTTTCCTCACTGTTTTCGAACCATTTATTTGCGTAGGTGATTCTTCTTTTTTCCCCCGAATCTGATACCTTGAAAGACCCTTTTTCCCCCCTGAAGATCGTTTCTCCGAGCAGTTCAAATAAGGAAATTCGAGAGAGAATTTCCAGGGGTTGATATTTTATTCTTTTAGAAATAAATCTTGTAAAAATATGGGTGTGTCATAGTAAATGAAACATTCCCTGTGATCTTTACGATGAAAGTACAGGGATTCCCTTTACCGATCTAAATTGAGACAGTCTGTCGTCTATTTTCATCGCGATCGACGCCGTCGACGAGGCAAATGTCACACCTGAAGCCTGAGAGCGTCGGGCTATAGTCCTCGTCGAGCTCAAGGGACGTCGACGTAGATACGAATCGCTTTCTACCTAGCATTTGCGTCAAGATTGTGCAATTCTATCGTCAATGATTCAACAGGGGCGAAGGGGAGTTGGTAATTGCTAGCGTCATGAACCTTATGTTCAATGTTAGTGACCGTCAGTGACTTCTACCATAGACATGTACAATATAAGAATCCACCTACGTCCTCTTATACTTCCGTAAATCTATATTTATATCCTTCGACACAACAACTATTCTATTCCGAGCATTAATCGCCTTGGAATTAAATCGTTTTCGTTTCGTGGCCGACCACTGCTTCCTCGGAAAGAGAGGAACAATTAATTAGCAACTGCTTTAGCGGGTAACCCTTGGCAGGCCTTTACAAATTTCCCTTCTTCAAAGGCGCGCGAAGAAGGCTTGTCCCGAAAGAGAGTGAGAGAGAGAGAAAGAGAGAGTGTGCGCGGCATTAGCTCGACGCCAAGAGGATCTCGTGAAATCAGAGGGAAAAGAGTCTGAGGACGCTCGGCCGCCAGCAGCCGGCGACTGCTGTCGGAAAGGGCAATTAAAAGTGGGACAAAGAGAGAAGAGGCGCGGCGAAACCCGCTGGAACAATCGGGGGCGATGAAAGGGACGTGAAAGGACACACAGTGATACGCGCGGATGAGGGTGTACGCTAATCTCCTTCCATTTTGCTCTCCACACTTGGGGAAGAAAAAAAAAGATGGTACTCTATGTGTGTGAGAAAGTACGCGGGGATGTAGAAATATTAGAGATTTTTTCCACTGTCGAGTTATTTCGCAATTCAATCAATCCGGATTGCTCGAAATTGGAAGAGGAACGCATCCGAAAAAAACTCTCATCCTAGCGATGCTCCGATTACGATTGCGTCCTCCATGCCGATATCAAATTTCCTTCCTCATCCTGCGGAATGAGGGTCAACCCGGCCGACACCGGAAAGGCTGACCCCCTCAATCGACCGGTACCATCAACATATATAGATGTATATGTGTCTGTGTATATTCTCGCAAAAGTTGAAAGTTCGTATTACCAATAATCTCCGATGGTTCGGCAGCTGCTATTGGAAGATATTACTTTTCTCAGAGGGTTTATAGAAAAGATTATCGATTTGCCTTTGGAGAAATTGGTATTGGCGTATTTTGAAAAGATTCTTTTACTGTGAAAAGTCTGACATATACTATGACCCAGTGCTTGGAGGCAAGAATTGTAAAATGTCAGAGTGCAGATAGAAACGATTCGCGATGATCCTCGCGTGACTGACTCCTTCTCAAGCGAATTCGATCGCTTTACCGGATCTTTGATGATCCTACCGGAATCACCGTCGCGATATACTTCGCACAGGCCTTCAACTATGATAGCATTCGGCTATGCAGAGAAGCCACAAACACGCTTCCTCTCATCGTCTAAGTCACGAACTTTCGGACTCCAAGTTTCCATCGGAACGCCGGAAGTGCAGTACTTGGGGAGCTTCGTACATACCGGTATCTTCGGCTTCCGACATGTTGGTTTCAGCTCTGTCTTGTCCTTTCGTGGTCCACGCGACCAACTACTTCCTCGACTGGACGACACTGGAGTCCGGTTTGCGACACGGTTCCCTTGGTTTTGTTTAATCGATATCTTACAACTCTCCAAAAGACAGAACCACCCCTTTGTCGCTTTCATTTTCCCCATACATTCATAATTAATTCTATATATTTCCCACTATTATTATACATTAGCAATTAACTAAATTCTCTACTTAAACCGATTAATGTCAATCAGAGTTGTATTCGTTGTCCCTAATGGATCCTGGGTAATCAAGCCTATAATACAGATCAGTCTAGCGTCAAAAATCGGATACGATCCGAATCCACTGGACCCAATGTGGTTTCTGCGGCTACTATGTTTTCTACCATTTTATCATTGAATCCTGTTTGACGCGCGCGCGCGCGCGCGCGCGCGCGTGTGTGTGTGTGTGTGTGTGTGTGTGTGTGTGTGTGGGCAGGGTAAAACCGCGCATAGTCTGGCAATGACGCGATTGGCTACGCATGGGTTAGGGGAGCCGATTTTCCCCTGAAATCTGATCAACGTGGAATCGCAATTTCGTTGGGAATGATATCTACTAATTAGTCCAGGGTGGCGAGCTCTAGCACGGGGGTTCCTGGAACCGCGGCAGAGGATGGAAGAGAGAGAGAGTGTGGCATGTGTAACTCGCACACATGACGTGCATTATCAGGGTTGAAACGTGTGGGTGGCTGGGTTCTCGTGCACATTCGTTCCCCGGGTCTCGAACCGGTGAGCTTTCGTGTCGAGAGAGAGGGAGAGAGTGAGAGAGAGAGAGAAAGGGGAGGGAGTCGCATGGAAAACGAGCTTAAGCTGCGCACATCTATCTTTGGCCAGGCTCGCTCTCTCTCTCTCTCTCTCTCTCTCTCTCTCGTTCACTCTGCCTCCCAGATGAGCAAGCGCAGCCTCGCCATGCTCGCCAGAGTCTACATGCAGAAGGGATGAAATCATGGAAATGCAACTGGGGACTCTCGAACTTTGAACAGTCATCCCCGGGCATTTCCATCTTCGACCAATTCTACTTAACTTTTCATTAAACACTCATTAATTCTATTCCTTCCAAAACTCTCACACCTACTTTCATTCAATTGAAAAGAGAAACAAAAAAAGCACATTTGGAAGTTATTAGAAATAAGAGAACATTCATCTCGAAGATATTTTCTAAAGAATACTTCATTCTATCGAGATAGTATATTCAATGGTAGGAGTTTTATTTCGTATTGCATCGAGGGAATCCTCGTTATTAATTCAGACGCCATCAGAGTATCTCCGGACAAGGCTTTCCCCCCCCCCCCCCCCCTTTCAAGAGGGATTCCATTGAGGATGGCAATGGAAATCGGTGATATCCGTCGAGTTATTCTGCTTGGGATCGAGAGCACAGTAGTGCTGCTGCGCGAAGCCAGCGCAGACACAAGCCTTTCGATATAGTATGGGTGTGTTTGCTCGGCTGGTGAATGTCCTCGTCTCCTGGGCTTTGGCTGGGACTTCCTGGTGAACCCTTCTCCGGGCTCGCAGCTCTGCCCTGGGCCGGGCTGGCTGGCTGGCTGGATAGCTGGATAGCTGGCTGGCTGGTTGGCGAGGGTGCGAGGCTAAGCGAAAGAGCTCGAGAGAGAGAGAGAGAGAGAGAGAGAGAGAGAGAGAGAGAGAGAGAGAGAGAGAGAGAGCGAGGGAGGGAGACGGAAAAATGCAGGAGAGAGCGAGTAAATGACTAGGAGAACCTGAGAGATCGATATTCGAAACCCCTCTGCCGTCAGCGGCCACCCCTCGCGAGAGCACCCCACGCGTTCTCTCTCTCTCTCTCGGGCTCAGTCAGTGGCGTAGGAAGAGAGGGCAATTCGGCTAGGTGTAACCCTGTATGTGCGAGAGCCCAGGAACCCTCGTAGCGCGCACGCAGGACAAAGGAGGGGCTGAGGTGCGCGGCCCTGGGTATAAATTCTTCCAGACGCCCTTTCCAGATTTATGTAATTCCCGGAGGACGTCAACCTCGCTTTTTATACACCCGCCTTTTTCGGATATCGAAGAGAAAGCGCAGATGATGCCTTTGTAATTATTGTTGGATAACTAATGACGAATCATTGGTTTGTAACGAGATATAGTATAAATACTTGCGTGCATCGTAGCAATAGTCATTCGGCCTCGGAGAATTCAAGCGGAGTCATTAAGAACGGGAGTCATTACACAGGCACACTTATCCCTGATGTACTTATGTGAGTAAAAGTTCTTGAGGCACGTGTGCCAGCCGGGTGATCGATAGTTCTTCGCAGTTTTGCCATTATCGCCAGCCGATGACCGATAAGATAAGGTTGGCGATGAGCTGAAAATTGCTCGTTTCTCACCTGAATACACCTCGGGGCTCTTTATATATTGCTCGTTGCTTGTCACTCCCTCCCTCGTGTTTGAAATTCTATGTTGGTTAGTTCTGTGGTTTGATTACTGATAGGCTATGTGTGATGAACGCGGGCTCGAAAGCATCAGTCGTGCGGTTATCATTAGATAGGTTCGAGGATTTCGGCGAAAATTTTCGCTTTATACCAAGGCACACATTAACCCAGACGATGGTAGATGGAAGGAGAGAGGGAGGAGAGGAGTGGGAAATTTGGCCGCGTTCACACGATAGGAAAGCCTGACTGTCGAGGAGTAGTGGGAGGTCAACCCCTGGGATAAATGCTCCTCCACCTTCTATCCGGCGCCTGCGTCATGTTCGCTCTGCACGAGCTTGCTTTCCTACTCTCTCTCTCTCTCTCTCTCTCTCTCTCTCAATCTCTCTATCTCCCTTACTCTTGGTATTCTCATTTCATTCCTACTCCGATCGACCCTCGATTCCGCGCCCTTCTCTCTCTCTCTCTCTCTCTCTCTCTCTCTCTCTCTCTCTCTCCATCTCGCGCGCAACCCTCGTCTCCTGGGTGCACCGAGCTCTACCTCCGCCTTCCTTCGCCCACCCCTCGTCTCATCGCATTTTTTTCCTCTCCCTGGAAAGTCATGCCCCCGGTGACCTCGACGTGAGACACACCAAATATATAGTTTTTCCTTACTGGTCCATACTAGAGAGTTTTCAAGACTCTCATTGTAACTGGCGAAAAGAGAATATAACTGTATTTTTTTTCATAATTTTTAGATTTATATGTTCGTAATAAATTGGTCTTAATTGTTAAGAGTAGAGCAATTTGTAAGTCATTCAGGTGTAAATCACCTGGTGCATTTATCTCTGCCACCTGTATGTGTGGTTAAAACCTCTCTTCTTAATTCACCACTTTTCCTCCCCCATTTCTCTTGGCATGCACAATCTCCTACTCTCATTGAGTTGACCAGACTTCTGAACTAGCAAGGAGATTCAGCCTGCTCTTGGCAGACTCTCTCTCTCTCTCTCTCTCTCTCTCTCTCTCTCTCTCTCTCTCTCTCTCTCCTCTTCATTCCTCTCATCTCGACGCTAGTGGCCCTGTCAGAGCCCGGCGGTTTTCGAGGTCCAGCATCCCTCGACAGAGTGTGCAGCCATTGTTTACGATCACCGTGCGGCGCCTGCGTGCTGCGCCCACCCGATTACTCTCGTTCCTTCCTCATTGGGATGCTGTGCATCGGTCCAGCTTGCGTGGATCTTTCTGGCAATAGTGCAGGAATTTGAAAAAGCGATATGCAATATTTCTTTTATTTTTCTCTCATTCAACTTCATCCGATGAAAATCAGATGACTTTCATCTTTACTACAGAATGATTTTTAAATCTGTCATTTTACATATTCGGATTGCATGGCACCCTCGGTTGGAGGGCGCACATGCCAAGCTATGCTTCGAGCGAGAGGGTGCTTGTGGACATGGTTGGAGTGCAATCATTGCTTTTCATGGTAAAGCAGTAGCGCTTGCGTATACTCTTCCCAGTTTGTTGCGCTTTTCTTCGTCCTCTTCGGTTGCTTGGACTTGTTTGGTGCACTCCTGGTGAACGATCACCCTGGCAAGCGCAGGTGGAAGATATATGTGTATGTGTCAGCTTGCTGAGGGTTATGCGCTTGCGCTTTCAACCCTTTCGTTGAGAATCATCTCATCTCACTCTGACTCTTTCTTGGAGTTTGCAAACGCGTCTGCGCCTTCACTCCCACCCACTGTTGGTGGAACGCCCGGGGGGCTAGTAGTGCGAGGGTGGTGGTGGTGTCCGGAGGGTGCAGCGATTGGCGGCAGGGCCTGGCCCCGTCAGTTTAGTTACCGCACCACATAAAGGCATTGCGTTGTAGACACCGTTATAACCCGCAACATTCTTACTATTTGCTTCTTGCATATCTCTGATCTACTCTCTCCTGATTTCCGAATACCCTTTCTCTAAGTCGATCGCAAGAATCAAATCATACGTTCTCGATCTTCGTTGTTAATCGGTAGATTCTTGTTGTCCTTGTCGTTGAATCAATCGTCGGTTAATCATTGCTCATTTTTCTCTCACGGGTCCCCCACGTGCCGAGGAAGATTCTCGAACGAGAAGAACGCGAAAGCTTTTTGAAAGATCCTGAAAGGGAAAACGAAGAGGTGTGTGAGGAAACAACGCGCGCGGCGTGTGTTTCGTTCGGCGATCATCGTGCCAACAGAGAAGATCTTGATAAATCGTGTCGTATTCGTGGATTCTTATGTTTCCGTTGATCCCCCGGGACCACAGCATCCGCTCCCATCCGCCCATCATCATCCCTTTCGTTTCGCGTGGCCAAGAGACTTACTGAGTTCTTGTTAGCCGGTGGAAAAAAAAGCTCCTTTTTATCTCAGGCTTGCCCTGAGAAAGACAGACAAAGAGAAAGAAAGAGAAAGAGAAAGAAAAAGGGTGGAGCTCGAGTACGAGTCGTCACCAGGAAGATCCTTGCCGAGGAGAAGCGGAGATCTTTGGAACTGCGAGAGGCATACACGGATCCTGAGGGAGTGCGACGGCGAAAAGAAATACGGGAGACGAACGAAGGCCGAGAAGGGAAAAAAGGGCGAGGTGGCGGGCGGAAAGAGAAAGAAAGAAAGGGAGCTGTTTGTGTCGGTGGGGTGGGAGTGACAGAGAGACTTTAGCAATTTTGGGTGTGCTCGCTCCGCGATATTTATCCCTTGTTCTTCTCGTCGCTTTTATTTCTCGTTCCCAAGTGCTCCGGCTGGACAACGACGCGTGAAAACAGAGAAAAAAAAACGAGAGAGAGATTACCATTCGAGACGCGCGAAGACCAACGCGCGCGCGGGGACCGGTCACCGTCGAAAGACACAAGGGTGTGACAGACTCTCGTGGAGAACTCTCGGGAACTCGCAGTTCTTACCCTCCCCCGTCGCTTCGACCCTCGTAATAATCGTAGAGTTCTTCTCGCACAAAACGACCGGGCTAAAGCTGCCGCGACCAATAAAACGCGCACATCGTTAAACGAAAGCCCCATTCGCCTATAATAAAAACAGAAAACGAGAGAGACACCGAATAAAATACGTGGCACGAATATCTGTTGTTAAAGCGAAAGCGATCTAAACCCACCGCCGTTTCGTTCTGCGCCCAGATATCGGCATCCTCCAACCACTGATTTTCATCGTTAACCGGTATGTTCGTTTGTTTCTTTACTTTCGTTGTTTCTGTGACATTTTGAACCAGTTCGAGTTATTCATTATCGTTCTTATTCTTATCTCGTTCTATATTTCTTGTTGTTATTTATGCCGTTATGATTGCAAGTATTATTATCTCGACTCTGTGTATATCGATCTATGTGTTTTTGGTAGGGCGCTGCCAGGCGCCGAATCATTATATCTGTTCGACCTTATAAGTGCGTGGTGCGCCACCGGGAGGATCGTTTGGTCAAGATATATGCTGAGGGATCCTCCCGAAAGTGTACACGATCATCATCCCTTAAAATACCTTTGCCTTGTCTCGCCAGTCAGTTTCTCTGATTGCTAATTCTATTTTCGACTGCCATGCTTCATTGTTTCATGATCAATTTTAAATATCTGTTGAATTTATTACTTGGGAAGATATGATGAAATTCGAGAGAGTATTAAAATTCGAGTGATACAGCTGACGGAATCCGCAGGGCGGCGTTCTACGTTTAGGGCGTGGCAGCCGAAAGCAACAGAGTGAATGGCGAGAGCTGTTCGTGTGCCCGGATCGCGGCTTACACGGATCTCCTTCCTACAATATATCCTGTACCGACTTTCAGTTGATTCCTTTGAATAGAATCCGCCTAGCCTCCCGGAGAGGAGAACGAATAACGAAAAAGAGAGCGTTTCGCCCCGGTTCGAAGAGAGAGTCCATGACTCGAGGTGGTGAGTGAAAGATTGAGAGTCAATCGGACGTAAAGCTTAAGGTTCCCTAACAAGATGGGAAGCGACGAGCTTGCGCGCATGAAGGATCAAGGAGATCCGGGATGGAGCAACTGGCACTACTGCGGGTCCTCGTCGAGGACAAGCAGGAAGTCTCGAGAGGGACGCTTCCGTCCGCGATGGCCTCGATGACAATGGTGCGTGAGACAGAGAGCGATCATCAAGCAGGGTTTAGATAGTGTGTGCCAATTGAGAGAGATTTTTCACTTGCGACACCTGCCCTCTTTACTTATTGCGCCTTTCCTTTTTCTTTTTCCTATTTCTTCCCTTCTCACATTTATCATCATTCCATCATATAACAATCTTCCTAGCAGATAACAAAAAGCTCTCTCACCTTCGAAGCAGAGCGAGTACCAAATCTCGCACAACTCTCGTTATCAAGCATTCCATTCCATCTCTTCCATCAGCATCGCCATTTTCTCGATCTCATCGACCAACGCCGACAAATATATATATATACATATATATATATATATATATATACATCCAACGAGAATGAAAGAACGAGCGAGTGAGCGAGAGCGTACGAACGACACACATCATATCTTCACGATGATACTAGTGGTCCAGCGCGTGCGGGTGGATAGAATCGTTCTCGAAATGCTGCGTGTGTGTTCCAAGATAAAGAGAAAAAGAAAAAGAGAGAGAGAGAGAGGAGAGTACAGCATCCAGCCGCAGCGGCTGGGACATTAGTCGTCAACGGGAGAGGAGGCAGTCTCCGGGATAGGTGGGTGGTTGGTTGGTCGAGGGGGAGGAGGAGGAGGAGGGGGGGGGGGGAAAGCGAGTCCGAAGTAGAATAAGAACAATCGAGCGAAGCCGGAGAGGAAAGTGGGCAAACAAGTCGCGGAAGCGGCCGGGTAGGCTGGGAACCAACGAAAAATGAGCAGAGATAGAAGCTTGGTGGGTGGTTGGGTGCGGAAGGGGGACGGTGAAGTAGAAAGAGAGGAGAACTACCAACGAATGAATAAGAGAGGGAGAGAGAGAGTTAGAAGGAGAGAGAGAGAGAGAGAGAGTCCAGCAGTAGTTGGGGAGGCTCGTATTGATCGTCCGGGGGTCCATGTGACGCGCCTGCGTTTTGCCGTGGGGTGAAATCGTGGCGAGGGTTACCTTCCACCAGGACTAACAGAGAGAAAGAGAGAGAGAGAGAGAGAGAGAGAGAGGGGGGGGGGACAAAGCCAGAGGGTGGTTTCGCATAGGAGAGAGAGAGAGAGAGAGAGAAAGCAGAGATAGGAGTAAGGGAGAGAAACGTACCGGGGTTCATATACCCCCAGGGCAACTGCAACGTTCCACCGTGGCAGAGACCAATCAATGGAGCTTCTCTCCATGCATCTCTCTTCTCCCTTCCTCTGGCGATCTGTGCCTCTCGCGGAGGACCCTCAGCCTCTCTTCCTCCCTTTACGCCCGACTCTTCGTCTGTCATATATAATATGATTGCAACGGCAACACACACACACACACACACACACACACGCATTAGAAAATCCCCACCCTCGTTCGTGGCAAAGTACGTGGTACATATTACTCTACGCTCCCATGCATCCCTGCCTTCCAGAACCACCCCCGTTCACATACCGACGCGTTCTCTCTGTCGCACTCTCCCTTTTTTTCTCTCTCTCTCTCTCGCGCGCGCTTCCAATTTATCGAGAATTTACCACTCTCTCTCTCTCTCTCTCGCTCTCTGTCTGTCTGTCTGCTGAGAGAACCACCCTTTCGCTAATCCTTGTTACGAGTTCTGGATTATAATGATCGATCCCAACTCCCAATTACGGAAAAATGATATCAACTAATGACACACGTCCATCGTTATTAAAGCAGACTCCCTAACAATTGTATTACACATCGAAGAGTTTCGATCTTCTCTTGGAATACTTGGAAGTATTGTTTGATAAAAGAGAATCCCCTGGTATTTGTATAAGATTTTATTTTTACTGATTTAACAATAGGATATGTTTTTATTACGCAATGATACTTGGTAGTCTTGAAAAGAATATTATAAGGATTCTTTGACTTCGAAGTAGTCTAGGTAATATTCGAGTATTATTTTCAAGAGAATTTCGAGTGTTCAATCTTCATTGGTATACGGTTCGCTTGAATTTCCGTACGAATGGTTCCTTTAACAATGTTGAAAAAGTCGGTGGTCGTCGACGACGGTGACTTCGTCGCTCGCTCGCTCGCTCGGTTGCGCTCGCGAGGAGAGCAAGCGAGCAAGCATCGATCGGCGCGCGGGTATCGACGGATCTCGTTAGGGGTTCGGCGACCCCAGAAAAGTTTACGAACGGAATTATTGTCCGAGGGAGAAAGAGAGAGAAAGAGAGAGAGAGGGTGAAAGTTGGTGAGAAGAAGGGGGAGAAAAAGAGAGAGAAAGAGAAAGAAAGACTAGGTGAGGAATTATATTCGTGGAGCCAGATCGATGATGGAACTGGGGCCGGAGCGAACCCCCGAAAAGCGACGTTGCTTCGACAGCTGGATCATGACTAAACGAAACGAGGGTTCGCCTCACGTTTGTCAACCACATCGGCACTGTGAATGATTCACGAGCAGACCGTCGGCCTGCTGATCCAAGCTCTCCTCTCGCAAAGCATGCTTTTAATCCTGCATAATAATCGTCGATCGACAAACACTTTTCCCAACAATCCGAACCATCTCACCAAATCTTTCCTTCATCGAATGCTTTTCTTCATCATCTTTCACTCGCCCTTCATTCTTCACTATTTGAATAATGAAAACTAGTAAATAATAATGCTCGATGTAGTTAATAGTGAACGATCGATACTCTTCCAAGTAGTTTCATTATTCTTGATGTTTCTTAGTTGGTGTATATTTTATCAGGAATGATTATCAACGCGAGATATAATGTAGAGTAGACATTTCCGTGCTCTCGCTGGGTAGTAGTTCGATCGACAGGAGGAGTCTGCTTTCGAAACGGGGACATAGCGGAACTCACTCACTCACTCTCTCTCTCTCTCTCTCTCTCTCTCTCTTTCTCTCTTTCTCTTTCTTTCCTCGCATATGTCTAGAACGCCGCGCACCTCCCCATTTTTTCTCCGCATGCCGCCTCGCATCTGTTACAAGCGCGCTGTGTCTGGCTGCCCTAGTCTCCCAGCCACTACTCCCTCCTTTTTTTTTTTTTTCCCCCCACTAGACAATGGTATTAAGGCTTCGTCCCGCGCGTCCCTTGCATTAGGTGCGCTCATGTACTTTTCACTGAAAGGACGAGAACATCGCTCTTTCGTCCTTTTCATTCATGGTCCGCCAGTAAGTCATCTTCGATCCCTAAATGCTTTTTTTTCCATCTGACCTACGTCAATCCGGATTATTCTCTACTAAGAAATATCATTATAGAATGATTAAATTAATATCGTTTATAGAAATAGTAAATGCTTGCGACAAAAGCATCGCACTCACGACAGATATGCACAAGCGCGTCGTTTCCGTACACACTAGCAAGCGCGCCCGTCTATATTTATAGTGTTTATTCGCGTACGTATTTATAATTTCGCCTTCTGGGATCATAGTGTGCTCTCTCGGTGCGCGGCTCTCTCTGCCGACTACTCTCGGCGGAGAGAGCCCGCGTGAAACTGGCCGGTTATCCTCGCTTTTAGCCCCGGACTGCGCTTTTAATGGTGACGCGACGCCTGGTTATTTCCGTCCCCGATTACGCCTTTTGCGATAAATACTATGTGGCTTCCGTGATGTGTAAAATCAACCCTGAAACATATCAATTGGTCGATTATATCTTTTATGAATAATTCTAAAGTCCTTTTCTTTTTCTTGTCGAGTATTACTTTGAAGGATGACGGATAACGAATTTCTATGGAAGATATGCGAGGGTGGTAGTGGATTTTTGGGGAGAGACAAGAAAAAAGGTAGTAGCAGCAGGCGGAAAGAGCACGAGGGGTTATTGGCACCGTGGCCAAGAGAGCGGAGAGCTCGACGAGAGAGCTACGTCCCTCGCTTTACTCGCTCTATCTCTCGCTGCGAGTATTTCGTCAGAGCATCGAGCGTAATTTTGGACGCTCTCGTCATTTTCGCTTCTTCTGAGAGAAGAAACCAGAGAGAGAGAGAATCCACAGTTTCTCTTCCTTGATCCGAAAGCATCGGACGAAAGAGTAAGGTCAGGGATGCTGCTTTCTGTAGCAGAACTCCTTCGAATCTCTTCTATGCTTCTTCTTCTTACCGTAGCAAACACTCGTTTCCAGTATTGCTTGGTTGTATGTGCGTTGCTCTCTCGGCTGTCTCGAGTTCTTCGAGCACGGCGCCGACATCATCCGTGCGGAAAGGAAAGCGAGGGTCGGCTCGGCCAGGTGGCAATTATTCCCGAGGGAGAGGAAAACTGGATTTCATGGGGCGGCGCGCGCCAAGCGCGTGCCGAAAATCGAGATCTTCGCCTAGAGACTGGCTTGTTGTTCACCCTAAAGGCACACGCCGACGATATATTTCTAAGGGGTTCGAGAACCCAAAGTACAAGCACATGGGATGAATCGGAGCGAGATAATACGTTCCCAAAACTCACAGGTGTAATAACTTCTATTCTTTCTTCATCGACGACTTTTTTTTAATACAACAAAATAATTCTACCCTTCGAATATCTCTTAATTAATAAAACTCTTATCTCATCGAAGAGAGAAAGTCGATTCTATCCTACCGTAAATTCTCACAAGGGTTAAAGTACTCTCACAGGGCTGATATCTCAGTGGGGATGAAAAAAGGGGGCGGTTATGATCTGGTGGGATGATGTATGGGGTGATTTCTACGAAGGGTGTATTTCCCAAGCTTTCCAAAGTACTTCTCTCGATCTTCTTCCCACAGAATATCTCTTTAATTATTTCTATCAATAATTCCTATATATTATCTTTTAGAATTCTAATCAATCAGAATTTTACTAGACGAAACGAAGGTGGTTGATGAGAAAGACAGAGAGTGTAAAGTCGGCCAAGTGGTCGTCGTGGTTGTGCGAGCGCGTTGGATAGTTGGGGTGGTGGTTGGTTGGTTGGTAGTGGAAGGTGAAGCGAGTAGAGTCAGATGGAGGCAAGCAAGCCGGGCCTCGCCGGAAGCGACGAGTGCCACCGAGGGGGGTTGCTGGTGGGATATAGGAGAGGATAGGACACAGGGTGGTGGTGGTGGTGGTGGTGGTGGCGGCGTCGACGAGGGTGAGAGATGGCTTGGTTTCGACGAGAGCGCATGAGCGCAGCTGAGCCGGCGGCGGCGGCGGCTCTCCTCGCGAGGCGAGCGCCGCGCAGAGCGGCGCGTTCAGTTTCTAGGCAGCCTCCGCCCGCACCGTATCGTTCTTTCCGTTTCCTTAGTCTAGTGTTTAACGCTTTAATTTCTAGTCTCGCGTTACCCCTTAAGCACACACACACACACACACACACACACACACACACACGCGCGTACACGTACACATATATACACGAATCATAGACATAGAGACTGGTTATGTATAATCGTAGAGAGGAATAGAGAGACGCAGAGGATTCGGCGTTGATCGAAAAGACGTACACGAAAGAGAGATATCCAAGGCGCAAAGTTACGTTGACACACAACGTACAAAGGAACTTGTGATCATCGGTTACGTGGTAGTGGATTTTCGAGCTTGGCTGTAATCGCGTTCTCGTTCCTACGGACACGGTGGGAAGATCGATCGGGAAGCCGGCACAGACGGGGAACACACACGCACCCAAGCAGCAGAGCACTGACGGGGAATTCGACGGGACTGGAAAGAGCTGACGAACGAAAGGAAGCAGCAGTAGTAGCAGAAGAAGAAGAAGAAGAATAGTAGCAGAAAGGCAGAAGAAGAGGAGAGTGCGAGAAGAAAGCGTGTGAGGGAAGAGCGAGAAAGAGAGTGTTGTTAGCCTCAGCCGGCGCATAAATGCCGATTAACGAGCGCGCGCGTCGTACTTTTCTTTCATTGATTTCGCCTTCAGTTCCGGGCGGCGGTGCGAGAGCGTGATACACTCACACCACAATCACATCACACATACCTACGTGCGTAGAAATCGTACGTATATATCAATTCCATCCGTCGCGGGACACGAGAGAGTGTGCAGGCACACCGTGAAGAAATTCAGAGATCCCTTCTACCTCGTTTTCGCGATATCGGCATCGTCATCTTCTTCGGGGAAAGAAAGAAAGAAAGGGAAGAAGAAAAGTGCGCGTGGAAGTGCAATACAAAGCACCGGCAGCAATCAGTACGAGGGGGCTGCTCTTCTCACTCAGCGACGTCTCAACGAGAGAAAAAGATAGTCGGAAAGCAGAAAGAGAGAGAAAGAAAGATAGAAGGAAGTGTGTCGCGCATGCATTTACTTCGGCAGTAGTCGAGGTCGTAGTTACTACTGTCTGCCTGCCGGCGTGTAAGGTGTATATTCGCCGAGGCGAATAACAGGAGAGAGTTAGGTAAGGAAGTTACTAGCAATCTCGGTTCCCGGTTCGCATTCTCGACTTACATATTTCCTTTAGGGTTCTCTCTCTCTTTCTCTCTCTCCTCGTGTACACGATTAACCGAGCACGTGTGCTGCGTGCGAGGAGAGAAAGAGAACATAGCCTTCCAAAGCCGCATTCTTCTATCGCAACCCTTCTACTTTGAATTCTTATTTCCCCTCTTCTTCCAACTTTCTCCCTCGTTTGGCAAATCCTTGCAAATCTATCTCATACAAAACTGCGTCTCTCTTCGATCCTCTTTGCCCTTAAACCTTCTTTTCGGCATTCTCCGCACCCCTGCCACTGTCTGGCGTGGCGCGTGTGTCTGCGTTTCTCTATGTGTGTGTGTGTGTTTTCTCGCGTGGAAAGGGGCGTAAGCACACGCGCGCGCGCGGCGCCGGCGAGGGGGGTGCTTGGTTTCCCTTGGAAATGCGTGGGGTAGTAGCGCGTGCGGCAGGGCGACGTGGGTGCGCGCGGGGAGATGCGAGCGAGAGAGATGCCACGAATATAAAGCCAGAGAGAGAAAGGGAGAAGGAACGAGCGAGAGAGAGTGAGAGAGTGAGAGAGGCAGGGACCGAGGAGCCGCGCTCGTATTGATCGGACCCGGCCACGCGATTTTCACGATCCGTCGCCATGGCCACCTGGCCACCGGCCGAAGATCCTATCTAACAGTCTACGTGAAAATCGAACTTTAACCCTCGACGCCAATCCACCTGCGATCGCCACCCCACACTTATTCACTCTTATCTATCTAAAAATCGTCTAACTTCGAGGAATTCAATTCTAGCATGTTTTAGATAATCTATTATAATATAAAGTTAATTTAAATATCTGATTAATACAGAATTATTTATTGAATTAATTAAATACAGGTGTTATTCTTTTTTCATAAGATTAATCAAGTATTTATAATGGATTTTAGTAGATATAATTTAGAGAAATGTCATTGAAAGTCCTGGAGATATTTCTTGAACCCTGCAAATGGTCTTGGTTCGATCTAGGGAAATTCCTCGCGGGGGGGGGGGGGGGGGATGGGAGAGGTACATCGATGGGCTCGACATATCCCATGGTGCTTGGGAGAAGGGCGGCTTGCTTGCATGCATTGTCCCGGAACCCCAGTGGCGCGTGTGTGCATATACGCGGCCATGCATAACGTCCATTGTCGTGGCTGGGATAATGACGGGCGCGCGCGCGCGCGCTCAGAGTTGCGTTTCAAAGTCGCAGAGACGAACGATACTTTTTGACGCGCCCTACTGACAATAGATTTTCTCTCCTCTTTCTTTCTCTTTCTTTCTCTCTCTCTCACTCACTTTTTTACTCCCACGACCTATCTATCCGCCTTTCATTCTATTTCTCGGCTGCACTCGACTCTCTCGTCCATTGTCGACTCTTAAAATATCGCGTGGATCGATAAGCAGCGAAGATGCGGTGCCACGATAAACCGTACCACCGACATTTTCTGACTCCTGCTGCCCGCCCGCTGCGAGAATACCTTCCTATGTATATGTATGTATATGTGTGTCGCTCTGTGTATCCGCGGCGCATATACAGGCGTCTGTCGTACACGTTTCGCTTCCACTTTTTCCTCGCATCGCCTTCGTAAACAAAGCCTTGGGATACCTGTTATCATCGACAAGCGAGTATACCAAGGTATATATCGACTATAATGTGTAAAAGTCGATCTACTCTCTTTCGAATCGATATACCTTTCATTTCCGTCCTTTTGACACAACTCTACTTGGACATTGATTTCTATTGCGATTCTTCAATGTTCATACGCACAGGACTTTGATTCCTGAGTTACTAATGGAAATGTATCGGTCATGTATTGTTGGAGTTTCGTTTTGTCGAGGGCGAAGGCTATCTTTTATCTGTGAAGGACAGAATGGGGTTCGATCGGGGTGGTCACTGCCACGAGGCAAAGGCAGAGAGGCCCACGCGTAGACGGACAGACAGACTAGGGTGCCCTGAGGACAGCTGATAGCTAGGTCGATGTACTAGTGGGAGAGAAAGAGAGAAAGAGTATGTGTGTGTAGAAGGAGTGAAGGGAAAGGAGAGAGAATTAAAATGTACGCCGGTGGCTCGTGCCGGCTGATATATGTATCGTGGCAGCTGTGTATATTCGCCTTCAGCCATGAACACCGTAGCACCCTACGACCACCACATAATTCTCCCTTCCTCCTTCTCTCTCTCTCTCTCTCTCTCTCTCTCTCTCTCTCTCTCTCTCTCTCTCTCTCTCTCTCTCTCTCTCTCTCTCACTTTCCTTCTTCAAACCACTCCTCTCTCATTCTAGTATATCCCTCTGCCACTGCGTCCTTTGACGCCGAAAACCCAATATACTGGGTGCGCCCTGTGAAACCGCCGGCCTGAAAAGTAGGGAAAATTAGCCAGATCGTTTAGAGATAGTTCTCATCACCTGGCACAGCTGGAATTATATAGAAATATATATTTCCTTTTACTAGAATCATTTTATTCTCTTTTATCTTAGAAGAATAAAAAAGTCCAAGTGCGATTATATTTGCACATGTTGCACCAGCAGAAAGTCTGCCTGGTTCTAACTCTCCTTTCGTAAGAGCAAACATTGTTAGCAGGGAATGAAGCTTGGGCGAGCAATGGTTGAGAGAGAGAGAGAGGAGTAGATAGTGTATAGCGAAGGTAGAGGAGTGTTGCGAGCCTGAGTAAACGAGATGGTCGAAGAGAGAGGGTTTGTACGAAAAAGAGAGTATGTATGCTTGTGTGCGAGTACATACACTTATTGGAATACTCGACACATTGGTAGGGGCTTTGGCCGGTGTATGAAGAGAGAGAGAGAGAAAGAGAGGAAGAGCAAGAGAGAGGGTTGATGGAGTAGTTTCGATTTAACATGGTGTGCGGATATTGGACACCCCTTAGACCGGTTTTGGCCGGAGAAAAGGGAGACGGGAAGCAGGGTGCGCGGTGGTTTTAGGGTGAAGAGGGAAAAGGGGACGAGCGAGGACGAAAGGGGGAGAGTTGTCGGAGCCCTTTAAACCAGAGGCACAGGGGGTCGTCGCCCCTTTAAATTATCCGGCTTTCCATTGGGCCTTTGCTCTTTCTCTCTTTTTCTCTCTCTGTCTGCCATTCCAGCTAGACCTCTCGCCGACAAGCGGCGGCGGCCGGCCGCCGTCGCCGCCGCCTGTTCTTTTCACGCTCTGTTTTGAAAGTCATTGTCAGATTACGTCAGGAGCAACGTCTCTCCCTGGTCCATTGCTTTTGCTCGGCGAGCGGCCGCGCCACCGCCCTCCTTCAATTACTCGCTCGCCGGCTCTCCCTTTGAGAAGGTCAGGAACTCTCTCTCTCTCTCTCTCTCTTTCTCTCATGAAGAGAATTCACCGAATTCGCCACTTCAATTCGTAATTGCACCATCGCAGATTCTAATTATCCCACGACTATTGTTGACGAGAGCAATGGTCCTTTCATTATAAACTTGTGTACTAGTAATTCTGGTGTTTCATTGTTCCTTGATAGTCGAGCAACGAAGAACCTCTTCTGTCATATATAAATGTATATACGTGCAGAATGTTTTTACGCAGAGTTAGCAAACTTTTTTTTTCTCCCTACCTAATAGAGCCATTGTATGTACATCAACATAGGAGAAAAAACTTGTCAAGTCTATGTAGTAGTGGGTGGTTCTTCTACGAGACGCACTCATGCATCTTACTGTGTTTTAGTTTGAAAGCTGTTGTTCTGTCCTCTACGATGATTCCGTTCTGTTTGGAAGAGAAATATCGACTCTTGTCATTCTCTTCTATACTTTCGACTTAATACCAAGCTCATATTCATAGAGCGACGACCAAAATTAAGCACTCGGAGATCTCGCTTCCTGCTAGGCGTTTCTATACTTTGACCTCGCCTTGCCGGAAGCGAACGAACCTCTACGATATTCCCGTCAATTTTATTCTTCATTATTTAAACACAAAATTCTTACAGACAGGCTAACACACACACACACACACACACACACACACACACACAAATCATTTCATAATCATCGTATAAAATAAATATCTGCACGGTTTGATTTGCCTGTTAGTGCGTAGTAGTCCCATAGGAAGCACTGTTTCATGGGTGAATCATGTTACAATAGTTTTTTATCGTATCGTAAGTGAGATATTATCGAACAAAGGGTTCGAAGATTGCACAATGATGTGCGTGTATAGCGATCTTTGATCGCTAAGAGGAAATTAGAGATACGTTGCTGTGATTAGATGGCGGCTGACATAAGATTGAAGGATGATGATTATGATTGTCTATGTTTAATGTTATTTCCATTGACTTTTCGTTACAGATTTCGTACGTAGTTAGAGACGAGCCGTTAGAAGAGTGCAATGATGGCGAACGGAATGGACACAGTGGTGCAACAAAATGGGGGTTCCACCCTCGGACAGACCTCGCAGGAGGAGTCGAAGACGAATCTCATTGTAAATTATTTGCCTCAGAGCATGTCACAGGAGGAGATTCGTTCGCTCTTCTCCAGTATAGGCGAGGTTGAAAGCTGCAAGCTGATCCGTGACAAAATCACTGGTGAGTCCAGTCGTTGCCTTTCTATAATATTTTAATGCATCCCCAATTCCCTTGAGCCCCCCTTCTTCGTCCACTCTAGACCGATTAGGCCTTGTTCTCAATGGTGATTACTTTACGGCACGTCGGAGTCTGTCACTGCCAGACACTGTTAATGCGAGGATACCCGCGAACCCGAGCTCTTTACGTAAGTCAGCTCTGCTATAATTCGACAGCAGGGAATAATATTGGGGGAGAATTCAACATCGATTGTCATCGCGAACTTACCAATTCGATACGGGCATCGAAATCAGTCGCAGATATGCGTCAAAAGTATAAGGAAGTATCGTATAATCGTGTATAAACATCATTTGTAATACAGTTGATACACGAGAATTCGAAACTTGTGATATTTTGGAAAATTTCCAGTATAAATTCCAAAAGATTCACTTGGAATTTCTTTGTGTTCTTATGTGTGGTGTGATTTTTCACGGTCCCAGCTTGCATACGAGTGGATCGCGTAATCGAGCATAATTTCGCCGGGCGTGCTGTAAGCTATGCTGAAACGCGTTCTGCTTTCTCTCTCGCACTTGGTCTGTGCACGAAGCACGAGAAGCACGTGTGTGAACGTCGCGGCGCTATTTCGAGCGCGAAAAAGGAGAGCGGGGGCGTGGGTTGGTGGTCCGTTTGGTTTTGAAGCTTTCCGCTTTACTCTCTCGACCTCGCCGCCGCCGCCGCCGCCGCCGCCGCCGCGTAGAATCTCAGGGCCGTGGACCGCAGCGCGCTAGTCTGCATTTCGGATTTCCCCTTATTCGAGAGAAATCAGGCCAGCGGTGTTCAAAAAAGAAAAAAAAGAGAGAAAGAATCACTCGAGTACTCTTATACCGAGGCTGACGTTAAGTGCTTTCCCTTCGCTTTCTCGGTGAATACCTTCCAACTATATGCATGGATACACCGATCTCCTTCGTGGAATCGTACATTTAGACTTCGTACTTATTAAAAGTCAAGTATGTCTTGAGAAAGATCGTTTTAGTCAGGTACGGTTTCATTTTCTTCGATACGTGTCCTTGGAATCCTCTATCTTTTAAGTGACCTCATCCATAATATCGATATGCAGCTTTCTTAAGTGGTCTTCTTTCATTCTGTATTACAGGACAAAGCTTGGGCTATGGATTCGTCAACTATCACCGGCCTGAGGATGCGGAAAAGGCGATAAACACGCTGAACGGTCTCCGCTTGCAAAACAAGACGATCAAGGTCAGTATTCGATATTTATCATCGATTGTTATATTCTTCATTGGTATGCTCTTACAAAAAATCGAAATAGCAACATTGTAGTCTCAATGAATTGGTTCTTTTGATATTCTGAGTAACTAAAGACACGAATAAATAAACGTCGGACGTTTGAAATTGGTTGTTCGCGAAGTACATAGATGCTCGTTGCAGTATTCTACCGGGAATGCCAAATCTACAGCCAATAGCCGCTGTCATAGTTGGGACATTGCGCCAACATAAATAGGCTGGCCTAAATCCAGCGGGCTTTTATTCGAAGTGGACGATTCGAGTTATGATTACATCCGATCTGCCAAAGCCCCCGTTTTCCTTAAAGTAGTTGTGTCAGTACTGTACCATCCAAAAGTCAAGCGTTGGCTGAAGGAACTGTTAATCGTCCCCTTCAGAAATTTACCTTCGAAAAATGGAAAATTTTTGAACCTCCCTTCCCGACCGTTTCAGGGTCTGGTATTTCGTGGAGAGATTCAGTATTTAGCTAGGAAACAGTGGTATAAATTCCAGAACCCTAGGTCAAAGTTCATTTTTTGGCCCAAAAATTCGTCAAGGGGTGGGTATACCCAGAAAAATTTGCGAAAAAATGAATTTTGAGCTAGGGCTCTGGAATTTATATCACTTCTTCCTTGATGCAAGAAAACATTCCCCACCAAATTTCAGCCCCGGATAATGTCGGGAAGTATAAAAAACATGAGAAAAACCGTCGGAAGTAGATGAAAATGAATTATTCAGGATCGGTTTTCCATGTGTTTTCGGTACAATTCCGGCATTTCTGCCAGTGGTTTTATGTTTTCTATGCGTTTTGATACTTAGACAATCGATTTATCAAGTTTTCGTCAAAGTCCCAGAACCTTCGAAAAATCGAAAATTTTTGAAGGGGTACATATGGAAAAATTTGCGAAAAAATGAATTTTGAGCTAGGGCTCTGGAATTTATATCACTTCTTCCTTGATGCAAGAAAACATTCCCCACCAAATTTCAGCCCCGGAAAATGAAGGGAAGTATAAAAAACATGTGAAAAACGATCGAAATTAGACGAAAATGAATTATTCAGGATCGGTTTTCCATGTGTTTTCGGTAGAATTCCGACATTTCTCCCACTGGTTTCATGTTTTCTCTCCGTTATGATATTCAAAGAATCGAAAAATCGCAAAAATTTAAATGTATAGCGATTTTTAATTTTTCAAGGGCATTTTTCTCGCATTATCGACGAAGATTTAGTCTTTAACTTAAAGATTCTAGAACCACTAATATTTACTAAAGACAGAATGAATTAAAATTCGTAGGTATCGTACGCGAGACCGAGCAGCGAAGCGATCAAGGGTGCAAACCTGTACGTGAGCGGTTTGCCGAAGAACATGACGCAACAGGACTTGGAGAACCTCTTCAGTCCTTTCGGGAGGATAATCACTTCACGGATATTGTGCGACAACATCAGCGGTAAGTCAAAACTGTGACTGACAGTGTGTGGGTGTGTGTGTGTGTGTGCTCGAGATACTACCGGTTACTATCTCCGGCTAAATTCTAGTCCCGAGTCTGTTGCGAATCTTTTCGCCCAGAATTTAGTCTAACCTGTACACACATTAGTTCTTGGGGGTGGTCTCAGTAAGATTTTCTCGCTTGTCAGAATCGAGCGAATAATAAATGAGTGCCGGGTGGTTCGCGGTGGTGGTGCTAAAAAAAAAAGAAAGTCTCTTGCGATTGGAATCCCAATTGGAATTATTCTCTCACTCTCTCTCACTCTCTCTCTCTCTCTCTCGTAGGCCATGGGGTTCGAGTCGTTTTGTGGGGTGGATCGGTGCGCCTCTCTTTTTGTATATCTAGAATTTCGATTAATTAGATACGCAGCGAGAACACGAGCTCATTTGACTCAGAGATCGAGAGCAGAGCAGACTCTCTCCTATGGAGAATGTCTCCGGAGTTAATTAAATAGTAACCACTAATCAGTCTATTCTTTTATCATGGATAGTAAATCGAGTCTTAGAATTTCACCGGTTTTATTCTTGCACGCGTATATATTCGGCGCGCTACACGCTCAATTTTGTTTGGTTTCTTTTTTGTTTTTGTTTTTTTTGTTCGAAAGTATACTAGTCTGTCTGCGCTAGTAATTCGTGATGGAAAAAAACACACGCTTCGGAAGGACACTTGGTTCTCTGTTTCGTTCAATTGGGTTTTGGTAATCCTTGGCTCGTTATGTTTTTACGTTCTCTCAGCTTGCACTTTACTTCTAGCTGCATAGGCATACATATTTCTTTGGCATATCCCCAGTTGCACGCACAGCCTCATGGCCTATTATCCATTTGTTCTCTGCCACACGTTATACTTCACACGCCCCCTAAACAATATCCACCTTTTCCGCGCTTGTTGTACATCTCTCTTTTTCTATCCGAAACCCCCTCTTATCATTCTTTTCCACTGGTATCTGTTACTTATCGTCAGCATTGATTAAAATCATTGTTAGATAATATTGATGCTGATGATAAGTGCAAGGAAAAGTCTGGAATTAACGAAGTAAACGCGTCGCAGCGTGTTCACTTTGTCTCACGAATATTATCTCCGCACTCTACCACCGTCGTACAATCACGCAAATTCCCGGCCCCCCCCACTTTTTCGAGTCCTTGAGTTTTGTCCCCGCCGACGACAGTTCTCGTCTCTTTCCGACAATGAGAATTCTTACGAGCTTCGTACGAAAGATGAACCGCGACGATCACTCGACCCTTATTTGTCCGGCGTAGATTATCATTAACCATTCATTAATCCTTGAGTTGCCCTTTTTTTGCTTTTGTACTATTATAAACTGCACTTAGTTGAATCGATATTTGTAAAAGAAAGTAGTGAAATTAATAAGAATTGGAATTATTTAAAGCTTTCTTTGTAGTTGTTTGATTTACTTTCAACACTTGGACAATATTACGCTTGACGCCTATGTGTGTCGCAGTTTTGAATCTGAATGCTTCTATCTCTTATCATTTTCCCCTCGGTTTTGCATGACGCGAGGCATTTCTTCTTGGACGCCGCTTGGTGATTCCGATTTCAGATTCAACGCTGCATGCGACGCAAGTGGAGTTGCTTTTTACGTTGATTTCAACTGAGTTCCGTTCTTTCCACGCCTTATCGCCGAGGAATCAGGGCCGAGCGAGTCGTCGTGTGCTATTGCTGGTGTTAGCTGACCTTTAACAGCGTGATATAATTTTTCCCGTTTCTGTTTAGTACGACAGTTTGAGACCGGCAGCGGAGGCAATTTGCCCGGTACGTAACTCATAACTCTTTTTTCTTTTCCTCTCATTACGCCCTAGAGCCCTAGACACGAAAGCAGCCCTTTTGAAACATCCCCGATTAATCGTTCCCTATTTATACGCGTGTCCTCGTCACTTGCGATTCAGTTTTCAATTATCGTCCATTTCCGGGGAATACAAGAATTCTCACGATATCTCACGAGTCCACGATAAAACCTTATTCTCATAGAAACATATTAAAATCATACTAGAAAATACAATTAACAACTAGTTTTAATAATTCTATTATATTTAAAAAAGAAACGGGGACGTAGAATTCCAAATTCGGGACAATGAATTCCTTGTCAAGATTTCTGTCACTCTGGCATTGTATCGTATTCGGATGCTCGGCACAATAAAGAGTGAATCGGACCGTCGGATCTATGCGACGCCTATTCACGTCTATTCATCAGAGTAACTTGGATGCCTTTCAATGGAAAGACGTCTGACTTTTATTGTAGTAGCCTTTGAAATTGATTAATTATAGATGTTGAAAGAGATCGCGATGAATTAGTGTGAAGGGCTCGTAGAGATTTTCGTGAGGGTTTCACTTGGTGAGAGTCAATGTGAGTGATTCTCTCCATGATTTCTTTTTCCATGATTTGGAGGCTGCTCTCGTGTGGTGCTAGTTCGTACACACGACAACGTTTACATCCAGAGTTCCTCCTGAGCGCCATTTTTGTTTCTTTACGCTTTTTGTCGTTTGTTATGATTATGATTTGCGATTTACGTACTGTTTCTCTCGATTACATGTGTCACGTGTACATACCGCTAGAAGGTCGCGCTCTTCTCGTGCTCACGTACATGTACTATGTAACAGTAAGAGCGGCAGTTTTCGAAGGAAAAAACACGCACATGGCAATAGAAATTGCGCGATGAAAAACGAGTTCGATGAAGAGATCGTCCGTTGCCGATAGTCGACGGAAAGCGAGAGAAAGACGACGATACGAAAAGATAAAGAAACGAATCTGTGCGCACCGAGCCACTCGCTAACAAAGAAAGAACGAACATAGAGTCGTGAATTTGTTTGGGTGGACTTGGGAAAAAAACGAAACGAACCAAAAAAAAAAAAATGGTGTCAGTACATGACAGGGCTATTTTAATCAATCACAATAGTACATGCAATAGTTTTTAGCAAGATAAACTTATTTTTAATTAAAACACGATAGCCAAGTTAAGTAAGACACAAGGAAACCAAAATTCGTGCCTCGCAGTAGCTACATTCTCGCTTCGCCTTCATGACACCTTGCAAAAGTCCCATTGAATCACTTTCAAAAGTAGATGATCTCTTTGGAAACAAAAGAAGTGCCGAGTTAAAAGAAATCAAAAGGGTACAATACAGAGAGTTATTTGATTGGTCGATTGTTTTATTAGCGAAATGAAAAAGATGTTTGTCAAGTGTCCCGAAGGCAAGACAGATGAGGTCAGTGCAGGCCGAGTGGGGAACTTGGAACCGAGAAGGGGGACGTTAGCCGCGGACCCCTGGTCGGTTCGCTAATCATTCGACTTTCAGCCGGCGACGCGTCAGGAGGTTGTAACTAATCAATGGTGCTTTGGTGTGTTTCGGGTGGTAATCGACAGGCTTGTCAAAGGGGGTTGGTTTCATAAGGTTCGATCAGCGGGTTGAGGCCGAGCGAGCAATTCAAGAATTGAACGGCACCGTACCGAAGGGCTCGGCCGAGCCAATCACCGTCAAGTTCGCCAACAATCCCAGCAACAACAACAAAGGGGGTCTGCCACCACTGGCGGCTTATCTCACGCCTCAAGCCACTCGTCGTTTCGGCGGCCCCATCCACCATCCAACTGGCCGCTTCAGGTACATTCCACTGTCGCCACTATCCAGGTACCTACTCGCCTCTACTCGCTCTACCCAAAAATCTCTCTCTCTCTCTCTCTCTCTCTCTTTCTCTCACTTTTCTATGTTCTTTCTAATACTGTCTTATCTATCTCTATTTCTCTATTTTTCTATCTCTCTTCTGTCTTCATTAATCTCTTCACGTATTTCTCGATTAACGCTCTATGTCTTACTATCACAGTTTCATTTCCCTTTAACACCATTCTGTTTCTCGTTTGACGATTCCCCGCTCGATACTTCTCGATAGTTTTCACTTCCCGCGTTCTCTTCATTTTTATACCTTTGTTTCTCTCTCTCTCTCTCTCTCTCTCTCTCTCTCTCTCTTGCCTTGGTTCACAGCTGGTTTCTTTCTTATTCTATTATTCGACTCTACCTTCTCGACACGCACTCGCGCGGCTAGATCGATCGATCGATCCGCTCTTTGATGTTAATAATATATAAGGGCGCGTCTCTGTTTTCCTTAAGTACGTGCAGATTCCTTGTTATTATAACTAGAATACGCTGTATAGGACTTTGAGGATTTCGTGCAATTATGGCCGAAGTTGGAAATGTCCTGTGTAAGAATTGATGAGGAGGTAGTCGTGATGGCCGATTACCTCTGCTTGTTTCACTGACGGCAGGTCAAAACTTAGGTCTAAATAATTCTTAGCCAACGATCGATCGATCATCCGTTTATAGTTATCCCCCAGTTTGTGCACTCTATCGTTTGAGCTCCTCGGTAAAGCTCCTACTACGCATTGTCCATTTATCATTGCGATTCAATAACCTTTTTACCCTTTTGACTATTATTTTTGTTTCTCTTAGTCTTGCTCTATCTTTCTAATTTCCCCTGATACACTGCTCAGACCAGTCCGTTTGTTGAAGAGAAATTCTCTCCTTTAATTTTCTTGTAGAATACACGAATGGCATGTCTCGTTACGTTAAAGCCATCATTTTGCCCCTCTGTTTAACTGCGTGTTTCTTCCGTCGTGGATGATGATGATACTTCGGGTTGCGTCACACTGTCTCTCGTTTCGTTCCTCCTTCAACTGATGCCGTCGAAGAGAAAGAACGCGCTTGACTTTTACGACAGTACACTACTTCCGAGGACATAAGTGTCTATTGCCCTTTCGTCATCGAGCCGTCTATGTCTGTCTTTGAGATTCTCTCATGCTAAAGTGCTTCGGCAAGGTTTCCGCTCGAGAACCCTAATGGCCAGATGTAAAGTCGCCTTGTCTTCGTTTGCTTTAGTAAGCGAAGAACTTCTATTTTTGTACACTGGATTTCATCCTATTATTATTAATCATGTGTCTCAGTGATTTGTTCATGAATTCTCCATTATTGCTAGAGACGGAGGAACAAAGCGAGGACAATCGTGTACTGGTCAATTGACACGTAAATATGCGTTATATGTGCACCGGTGGCCCAGGAATTCTTGGAGGTCATACATAGTTTTGAAATGATTCTTATCTGATAGAAATTCCGAAATGATGTTCATTTGATTGCGGGCGACCGGTGAGCAATTAGAAGCTCTCTCAACTTTGAGAGATGGAAGTTTCATAGTTTTACCCCAATTGTTCCCTTCACCCTCATTAGTCATCGAGTTTATGCATATGTCACGATGCCATTGTGGTTGAATGACAGAAACACGTTACATTGCAATTGATGCAGAGATGCATCATCGCATTTTCCAAGTTCTATCATTTGGCGCTATTCTCCAAGGAGAGAAGGCGAGAGAATATTGAATTCTCAAGTGCAGGCGTCTCTTGTCTACTTTTCCCTCCTTTTTTTTCTCTCTCTCTCTCTCTCGATTGATTTTCATTGATCTTTCGAGAATGATCTCTTTTCTTTCTTATTATTTTCGACTGGGGTTTCGTGCATGACGAGGAGCGGAGGGATTTTTTTCTCATTTCTTCTGGTGGAAGGGGTGCAGTGTCGCGGCGAGGGGTAGATGGTTTATCTCGGAGGGGTACAAAAAAAAAAAAGGCGAGGAAGCACTGGAGGGCGGCTTCTGATTTCTGGCTCGCACCCGCAGTACTTCTCTTCTTACGTTGTTCTTTTTGTGTTTTGTTTTAGCACTGGCAAGGCCATGCTTGCCATTAACAAAGGCTTACAGAGGTCAGTATTTTTTTCGTTACCTACCACTACTCAGTTCTCTCAGCGATTCGCCTGATTTCTCTGCGTTCTCTCTCACTTCGCGCCACACACATCAGCCACTGTCTTTCTTCTCGTTCCGTGCTTTTCCATCGGATCCTATCTCAAGCTCGAAATTTCAAAGTCGCCCCCAAGATATTTTCATTATTCGTTTCTATTTGTTCTAAAGATGTTTATTCGTGCTTAGCATGTCTTTCTCTTTATATCTTGCGACGAGAATTTATCTCGGTGGTACAAATTGATATTATTGATATTTTATTGCAAAGATAATATCAATTTGATCGTGAAATTTTCGAGCAAGGATCTTTCTTCTTTTTATGTCTCGCCTCTTCTGCCTTTCTTTATCACTGACACTCTTCTCCTGTGTTCGACTCTCTCGTGTCTGTACTTGTGTCTTTCCGTTCCTTCGAATCATTCTGGCTGTCATTGTACTTCTTCAATCTCTTGGGTTCGTCTTTCTGTTTTCATGTTTTCTTTCCTATTCCCAGTTCTCTCACTATCTCTCTCTCTCTGAGACGCACGTGTGTGCCTACCGGAAGTCACAGAGCTTACGTTCTAAATCATATAACATTGGAGTTCGTCATCAATAAATTTTCCATTCAGTTATCCATTCCTTTCCGTTGTATGGTTCTTTTGCGATTAGGAATTCTAATCATTTTTACTTCACAACTTCTTTCAATGTTTCTGATTCTAAAATCTAGTATTAGAAACTGAAAATATAATAAAAAGGGACTGATTTTTAGTACTTTAAATAATCAATCGATTACGATGAACCGTACAAACGGATTCATCCAATTCATCCCTTCTTCCATTTCCTATCCAATCATGCAATGCGCTCAAACAATTCGAAGGAGCTTTGTTAATTGTTCCTGGATTCATAACTCACTTTTCTTCACCATTTCTTTATCGGGTTCTTCAGCACTTTCGATTAATTGTTTCGGGAGCGTGCACTGCACAAACGAACCAATTTCCTTGGTCCAAGTAGTGGATTGTGTCACGTCTCGCACGGCACAGACAGAGCCAGCCAGCACAAAACGCACACACGTATTTTTTCCCCATCATTTCACTAACAATTAATAGTTTCCCTTTCACAATGACACTGGCAACGAAATATAGAGTAGTTCATTCTTCGAATATCTCATTTACTTGGTGTAGAGCTGAGCGAGGCTAGGTGCACGAGTTTCCCCTCTAACATACTCTAATCAAGAGAGAAAAAAAGTAAAGTAGTTGTAAAGTATATAGAAAATGTGCACAAATCACAGAGTCTCGAGCACTCATGCAATTTAGAAGCATAGACGAATCCAAATGACTCCTGATTAACGCACGTGGTGTACGAATTATATTTAGAGACAATAAAAATATAAAAAGGATCAAGTTTTAGTTCCTAAAAAAGACTAGTTGCTTCACAGTACTTAAAATTCAATTTTCCCAAGAAGAAAAGCAACCCTCGTAGAAATGAATATACATTCCAAAAGTGCACGCGAGTATTCCGCTTAGAATTAGTCGACGAAACTTGCACATTGAAAGCCTCGGATTGACAAACACGAAAGACCTTCGCATAGTTTGAGAGGACACACCGACATACACACATACATTTCTCCTTCCTCACGTAGAAATGAATCAGAAGCAGTGTCGCCGGCCTTTCTTCGCCCTTCCTTTTATAATTGGACCGAGAAGCATCTCGCAATTATGCGAGCTCTCTCTTTTCTCGCCACCGTGAAAAAAAAAAAAAAGGCATCGTGCGCTCTCGAGATTCCAAAAGCTCGTATCGAATGCAATAATTCCTCCCTCGCCTTCGTCATTCGTGCGACCGTACTCTTTCTTAATTGCGTGCTACGGACGCACGAAGTAAGCGCGTCGTTTCCTTAACGCGATCTTTTCATACAACTCGCGCCATCCTATCTTTCTTTTCTTCCTCTCTCGCCAACTCACACAGAGGATAAGCATCCACACACTCGAGTGTGTGGCATGTATGCCGGGAGAACAAGAGGAGAGAAAGTGGAGGAGCTTTTCACAGATGAAAGAGATCAGCGGAAGGACGCGCGGTGTTGTGTAGGTTGTTCTCACGCGTTTAAAATACAGGGCGCGCGTCGCTCTGATGGGAGATGATGCTGCATCTCCGCAGGGAGGAAAAAGTCGTAGCAGCCGTAATGACGTTTGTGACGAATGCATACATAATTACTGTGTAACACCGGTGCCCCCGGAACCCCCCACCAACCCCTCACCAACCGCCACCACCCCCCGAAACACCCCCGAACCCTGCCATTCTCCACCGAAACCCATCCGACATTAAATACTCTGAGTACTCACTGAGATGTGCCCTGTTTTTTAACGCGGCTTGTGACGTCAAGTAGGTACGTAGATATATACATACTTTTTACATCTGTAAATAAAATACCAAGAACCAATCACTGCCAATCACAAACCCTGCTATTTATTCCTTGTGAATTATTAGCATGTTCCTTGAATTTTCCAAACTTTGATGACCTATGTCTTCCCATTGACGTTCACTTGTCTCATCGAGCTCTAATGTTTCATTTACTTTTGCAATGTAACGATTTCGAAGTCGGTCACAATGATTTTACTCACTGTGAAGTTGTTTCGTTCGAGAAGTGTTGATTTTGTATCACACTTTATGATTTGATTTATTAAGATATTAATCCTGTGTCTTTCGTGTTGGTGATAATTGCATGTATTACCCGCATGTTGATTCCTACTTTTTTTCCAATTTCTTTCTTTAAAAATTCCTTTGCTGTCACGTGAACCCAGTGAAGCATTTATTCTACCTTTAAAAAGCGATAGCGAGTAGACTGAACGAGTAGTATCTTTTGTTTCGTAGTGCGTATCATCACCAGTGCTGCGAAGGGCTAAATATCGTGCGCGCTTTGCACTTTTAATCATTTGATACTTTTTATATATTTGTTTTCTCTTCAGGAACACCTGGAGAGAATCGATGGAGATGTTATTTAAATCGCGTTACATTGATAAGCTTGCACGTTCAATTTTGTAACCTTCGTATTTTCGGGATGATCAATGAAAACTTTGTTGCACTTCCTATTATAAAGAATTGCTTGGTAATTATTATTTATCTCAGCAATTCTTTATTATCAAGAAGTACTAGTTTTCCGACATTTATTTCGTGACGGTTTCATTGAGTGGCAATGTGGCTTTGCGTGTCCCTGAAATCATTCTGTTGACTTCTTCCCAATTCGTTTAGTTCAACAGACTAGAATATGAACGATGCAATTTCAAAATGATTGTCTCATTCATTAATGAATTATTAGTTTTTACGAATTGTCTCGTTCATCTTCTTAGCACTTTTGTTTGCTGGAGGATTGCAAAATCCAGACACTGCTGTCGCTGTTGCTGGAAAATGGAAATAAAGTTGACGCGCGTTCAGGATCGATGCACGTTTCGAAAGCGCGTCATACATATGCATCGAATGGCAGGTTGCGCTCGCATCAAAAGAGAGATTCGTTCGTTAGCCTGTTGGAAAAGAGCGAGTGGAATTGGCGGCAATTTCCATGAAATTCTCACGTGCCTGAGTGAGAATATGAGAGAGCGACGGCAGGGTTCCTGGGTTATTCTGTCACGCAGATCCGGTATCCAGTTAAATTATACCAGCGATTCCATTCCAATGAAAATCCCCTTGCAATCAAGGAAATCCCGATTTATAAATGTATATCCTTGGGAAATCAGGTGGCAAGCGCTGGGAATAGAAACTTGTGTATAAATCGCTTGTATGATTTATCCCCGAAAACTATCGCCACAATTTCGAGTCAAGATTATGTATAAATTCGACAAGAAATGATTTAATGTCAATTGGCAATATAGAATAAAAATCAAATGCTCGACGAATAATGATCATATCCGATCGATCAATCATTGTGCTAGGATGACAATATAAAATGGCGTGTTCGGATTACGATAATCGGGGTCGTAAAGGTGGGTGTTTAACAAATGCCGGGGCGGGCTGGTGTTGCAGGTACAGTCCGTTGGCAGGTGACCTCCTAGCGAATTCGATGCTGCCAGGGAACGCGATGAACGGTTCCGGCTGGTGCATCTTCGTGTACAACCTTGCTCCTGAGACCGAGGAGAACGTGCTGTGGCAGCTGTTCGGTCCGTTCGGCGCCGTCCAATCGGTCAAAGTGATCCGCGACCTGCAGACGAACAAGTGCAAAGGCTTCGGTTTCGTGACGATGACCAATTACGAGGAGGCGGTGGTTGCGATCCAGAGCCTGAACGGTTACACCCTCGGCAACCGTGTGCTCCAGGTGAGCTTCAAGACGAACAAGAGCAAGGCAGCGTAGGACGAGAAACAAGCAGCAGCGGCTGCGGCCGCGGCGGCCGCGGCTGCGGCCACGGCCACAGTAGCGGCGGCTCATCCGCAGCATTTACCCAATCCTTACCATTACCGTCACCGGCTACCAAGACCGCTCCAAGAGCAACTCCCGCTCACAGGAGTGATCCCTGCCTCGCATCTCCACGCCCTTGGTGTTAGGCTCCTCTCACAGGTGACTGTAACAACCTCCTCATCCTTGGTCAGCTCGAGCAGCGTTTCCGTCTCTACGAGCGCATCGCCGAGTACCACCTCCGCTTCCACGTCGGCCACAGCCACGTCCACGGCCTCGGCCTCGGCCTCGGCCTCGCTCACCCTTGCCACTGCTAGTCGGCAGGGGCCGGCTGCCACTGCGGCCGCGGCCGCAATTGCGGCCGTCACCGTTGGCTTCGGCCTTGGTGTACCCGCGGCGCCCAGCTCCTCCACCGCGATCCTTCATCATCTACCGAAACTAGAGCGACAGACGCTCGATCTGCCGCGCAAGTGCCGCAAACCAACCACATCCGCAACACCTGTCACAACTGCGCCGATTATGTCGCCAAGCGGCGTAGCCAGCATATCAACAGCCGCCAATCTCGCCTGCAATCTTGCTGCCTTCAGCACAATCCTGAAGAGGCCTTGCGTAAGAAGTAGCAGCAGCAGCAGTACCGACAGCTTTGGCATCCTTTAAGACAACCCCGGCGCAACAATTCACCATCAACCACCATTCGCCGAGGTGGACACACACGTCGATATATATATATATATATATACACACACACACACACGCAGGTTGAGTGTGAGGGACGAGTGTGTGAGCGGGTGATACGCGCTTATCAGACGTGTGTGTTTCTACGACTCTGATGAGAGATGTGTGAGGCGGAAAGCGATGAGAGAGAAAGAGCGCTGAAGATCTGAAAGGACTGAGTGGAAGAGAGAAAGAGAGAGAGAGAGAGAGAGAGAGTGTGTAACTGGTCAACTGAGTAAAAAGAGATTCGTTTGCGAGGGATGATCATACACGTCGGATGGATCGCTTTGAGACCTTGGTGAAAAGGGCCTGTTTTAACTATTCATCAACAAACTACTCGAGTACCAGCTTTCCCTTTGCAAGAGACCCCTTTTCATCCAAGGATGAATAACTACCATGATTATCGGGCTGTGATTCGCACGAAATTCGGCAGATACCTTTTTAAACACGAATGCTAAGTTCAGCTGGGACTCGAGCATTTTGTGTTTCCTAGTCGAGCCTTACGAAAAGGGCGAAGGGAGAAACGCGGACACGAATCACCGTACACAACAGACGAGTCTGGAGCCGAGATTATAATGACAGGGGTTGACAGACAGATTTTTTGTGAGGGGGGTGGGTTGGGGGTATGGAATTCATATTGAAAGATTTCAGAAAGGGGCAGAAGAGAAAGACTCTCTTGCGTTAATTTCCACCTTGTAAACATAGGCTTAATTATCTAACTCGGGTAGATGTATAATTAAGTGATGATTGGTAAAGAAGTAATAACAACGCGGTAATACATACACGAGATGATTAATTGGAAAGTATTTGTTGCTAGGTGATGAAAATTATCGCTTGGGAGGGATTGGATCCGTTAGTTACTAGAATACATCGTACTTGTTGCTAGTCAGGCTCGAGGCTGTCGGTGAGGGTGAGGTCGTTGGTTAAAGATACGCGTAAAGATTTATACCTACGGATATAAGCTAGGTAGTACAAAATGCCTATTCGAGGCAGGCCGATTTAAGGGCAGACTGTCGTAAGCAATCCCCCTCGAAAGTGCACCGTCCAAGAGTGGACTGGACGCGCCAAAGAACTTGGACTATAATATTTGAGACTCTTCCTCGATATCTTCCCCCCGTCTTTGCTGATGGAAGAAATCGAGAAGGAGCAACCTTTACGGATCACATCAGAGTCAACGAGGAATTGAAAATACCAATTTTACACGATATTGGTAACAATCAATGTGCAAAAAAGGTATCTTTGGATACTCGTCTTGACTCTCGGCGTGATTCGTCGAAACAAGAAAGACTTCGCGCGACTTTTAGAGACATTTTTTTAAGTGAGTGACGTACAAAGCGACTAGAGCTCGCGACGAGACACACGCATCATTTAGATAGCGGACGATACCGCGGCCGTAGGTGGCAGCGGTCGTCCTACTGTCCAAAGAGTAGATTATTAGAAGCGAGAAAGAGTAAGAGAAAAGGAAAGAAAGAAAGAAAGATTGAAGAGTGCGTCTTTTCCCGTGGCCTCGTCTCGAAGACGACCCACTGGCACGGTCATGTGATACACAGACTATTCGATGAAAAAGGGAAAGCAAAAGCTGAGAGGAAGAAGAAAAAAAATGTGCCCGAGACACATCAAGGGTGTCCGGAACACGATCGAGAGACGTGTCTAGTCTCCGTGCAAAGAGGGCCTCCATGGGGAGGGTGGGGGAAAGAATCAATAAAATCTCGATACGCGGAAGATCCGATAGAGTTAGACTCTAAAGGGAGGAAGGAATCAAAGAAGAACAGAACTCGAGCTAGATCTCGACGACGACGATTTGGAACACGACGCGCGTTCGTTTAGGTGGTACGATGTAAGGTTAAAAACTGGAATCCTTTCTCGCTCGCCTCGCATCCTCTTCGCGTGTGAAGCTTTCTTCTTGAACTTGTGAAGAGTGTGCTTCTCGATGGAATGGATCGAGAAGCCTGTGCTTTAAGCAATTTCTCGAAGGTTGGATAACATGACGCATGGCAGAGGGTGGAGGATGCGAGCACGGACGCGCTTGGAATCCACGTACTTAAACGCGAATAGAGCGCGCCAGTTTCTTTCTTAAGCTTAGGTTTAGGTGAGGTGAAGACAAAAAAGCGTAGTATATATGTTGTCCTATTTATGTGTACCTTCTTGTGTCTAGTCCGGGAGTGAGGAGAGGCTTGAACGGCGCGCGCGAAAGCGAAGCCGTTTCTCCCTCGAAATTCAGAGAGAGAAAAGAGAGTCAATCATGCGCGCGCGCGCGAGTGAAGATGGTAAAAGCCTGTCCAGGCTCCCAACGTATTAAACTTTAAGTAACAGATTGTTTCTCCTAAGATTTTATTTTATTTATATTGAGCCCCCCCCCCGCGCGCGGCAATCCTCCGCAGCTGCTCTCGCAATGATCTCGCCGTACTCCTCTCGTCCTTTTGACCACTCTCTTTCGAGAGAGAGAGAGAGAGTGTCGAAGGCGGAGGCTGCGAGGAGAGCGGCGGACCACGGGCTACAATGATCTCGATGATTAGTGCAAATTATACCGTCGGCTGACGATAACTGTGTCTCTGGCGGTCGCAAGCCAAAGAGAGGAGATTCGACGATGGCGATTCACCCTTCGACAAGCCCGATCACGCAGATATCTCGCTCTTCAAGTTCTCGGCCCCTTTAAACGGAGATTGAAAGTTTCATCTCGGCTAGAATCGCGTCGACACAAGGACGAGGTGACGAGCGAGACGAAGGGTCAATCGCTCAGCATAAAATCCAGGTCGGACAGATTGATGATAGCAGCGAGGCTATAGCCGCTATCCCGAATTATTTCACACGGTACTACTTTACGAGTTGAACTTCAACTCGACGCACTCGAGAAAAGGACTTCTCCTCGTGACAGATACGTAACGCGTTAGAATCACGAAGGACTCTTATTCTGGTTAAACTATCTCTTATTGTCGCCATCGTCATCGCCATTATTACAATGATTATTATTATCATTATTATTATTATTATTATTATAGCATTATTACCATTATTATTATTATTATTATTATTATTATATTATTATTATTATTATTATTATTGCTGCTACGATTACCATTGCTATTAATTACGATCGTACATATTTTTTGTGTCTCGTCTGGTAGCTACGTGTAACCTTTAACACCCTTTATTGTCGATACTTACTCTCGTACCACTAGGAAAAGGAAAGAGGAAGGTCTCGCTCACAAAACTTTCTCGACACATATCTACATTGCTCTGCTATTTTCTACTACCTTCTTATAACAGTTTCTACTACTACTACTTACTACTTACTACTACTTACTACTACTACTTACTACTACTACTTACTACTACTGTGCCGCTACTTACTTACTTACCATTACTACTTACTACACCGCTGAAACTCACTACTTACTATTACTACTACCGATTATTTATTTATTTATTTAATTAATTAATTAATTATTATATAACATAACACAGAAATTATGTTTTATTTAAGGATTAAACTGATTTGTGTTTGGTTCACTTGGTGTTTGGTTTATTTCGATTACTTGTTTCAGTTGCCACCCTTCATGCCCACCCAAACCTCATTATTACCGAACCCGAGCCGGAAAAAAGCCTATTACCATCCGCCAACACACCTTGTGTCCATCGTACACCGAATCCACACGTCCACCGTCCTATGACCTGACCCGATCTCTGACCTCTTTTCTTCATCCCTCAACATTCCTCGATACTCAAACTGATGTGTGGTAACTTGTAGCGAGCGGATCCTCGAATTATGGTTCGTAACATTATTGTTATTTATTGACCCACGTGAACGCCGCTGCCGAATGTACTGCGATGTGATTAATTGATTGGTTAATAAGAACTTGTGACAGAGAAAAATGAGATTGATAAAGGAAAAGTTCATTGGCAGCATCGTTCATGATTTTATAATGGCAAACAGCGGAAATGTGTGCTCTCGGGCACATATATATGAATAGTGCGTCCGAGGGAGAAGTTGTTAAAAAGGCGTTGCGAACCAGCATTGTTACTCTGTGGAGAAGAGCGTCTCCCTCGAACAATGCACTTGTTTTGCGCCAGCGTAAAGCGATAGGAATTGGAAAGAAATCAATGACATGTTCATTAAGACTGTGGCTACTCTGGCTGCGCGGAGAGAAACCCTGATACTCGTGCTCGCTCTCTCGGTAGAAGATCTCATTCTTATGAGATCTTCAAGAATATTAATCTCTCTATCCTGTACTGTCTCTTCTCTTGCGAATATTGGAGGCGTAAGAGAGCGAGAATCCCGATAGAGAGACGAGTACGAGAGAATGTGTACGCTATCTCGCGTGTTCCGGAGCCGAATCGAAAGAAGATAATCGCAGAGAAAAAGAGAAAGAAAGAGAGAGAGAAAGAGAGGCTGTGCCGCTTGCGTCGGCGAGAGAGAAAGGTTCACGAGAAGGGAGGAAGTTGGGTGAGCGAGAGAAAGTAGAGTGAGAGAGAGAGAGAGAGAGTGGGGAGAGAGAAAGAGAGAGAGGGTGATACACGATAATCTACTTAATCTATAATATCGCATACAGCTATTACGTTAGATATACATTTATGTGTACTGTATTTATGTCCCAATAATCGTCGTGTTAGTTAGATCATTATCGAGATGACGCGAAGTGAGCGGGGATCTCCTGGCAAGTCCGGCGATGATGCTGGTCTTACGGGAGAGACACACACCCATGGGGAAATAGTAACAAGACAGGCGTACACTTAGTAGACACGAACATGTTATTTCTTCGGATATACCAGAAAAGCTGAGATGAGAGTCGTTGAGATAAGAGATCGATTTTAGAGATTCGAAGGGAAGAATTTCTCAGAATATTACGACGATGTTCGAAGATCCTTACAAGGATCTTTGTACAATTTGGCCGATTATCGGCGAGTTAATTGCTGTCTTTGCATCCTTCCGTTTAGTACTCCTCGTTTCAGGCGCCTTTCAAGCGTCACAAGTTCTTCGGTCACTTTAACCCTCGTTTCATTCGTGTCGCCGATCAGTTGTGTCGATTTTCGGTCAATACTCAGCGAGTAGAGTTGGACGAGCGTGTAACACCTCCACAGGGAGAAAGAGAAAGAGAGAGAGAGAAAGAGAGATGGAGAAGTGAGGGAGTTAAAGGTTGTTTGCGGAAACGGGAAAAAAGTGGTGCTCTAGGACAGATTATATTTTCCTCGCGGTTTCTGCGTCCTCGCGAGCGATAGAGTCTATTAGGAATACAGATTCATCCGTTCGATTCGAGATTTCCGTAGGTACGTGTTTTTGCGCACGGCGGGGAATGGATCTTGCATCTCCGCTCCTCCTCAATCCTCTCCGAAGAGCTTCTCTCATTTTCGAGTATTTTATTCAATCTATCGAGTTTCCAATGAATTAATTTCATCAATGAATTATTCGTATCTATTGATTCCTCGTATAATACAATCATCGAGATTCCAGTTTTGACTTCAGAAGTAAACGGAGATGATTGGTCGAGGAGGGCGGATTTCGTACTCTTCCTCTTCCGTCCCGTAGAACATAACGTGTGTAAGACACGGAGCTCTTCTATCAGTAGTCACTAATAAGCGTGTGTAAATAGGCGCGGAATATAAATGGGGGAAAAAAAACGGTGCACAACACTCTCGGTTGCGTCGTTGGCGCAACGGCGCCGAGGGGGATGGAAATCCAAGGGGGGAGCGGTTCTCTTCGACTTTGTAGGGTGGCGCGAGAACTTGATCGCAGAGACTGAGAGAATTGGTCGAATAATAAATTAGGAAGAAGCACAGAAGTGTGCTGATCCGAGGGAAAAGGCAGTGATGAAAAAGAACTCAGCGAACTTGATCTTGGTCCAACTCACAATTACATCGAAATCGGGCGACTATCGTACCAACGGTGATTTTCTACTCGACCTTCATTCTACAACACAATGACTTTTTGTCCTCTTCCTTAAAGGAAGAGAGCTCTACTTTTCCATCAGGATTCCAAGCGTATCCTTCTTCCTTTCGATGTGGACACACACCACGTGCGTGTTCCTTCATCAAAGCCAGCCCTTCTCGAATCATACGTCTTTCGCTCGAGTGCGATCAATTCGTTGATGAGAAGGGGCTTGAACATACACCTCTACAACACGGAGACATACTGATAGCCTAGCTTTATCGGAATCCCGAGTAGAGAAAGAGAAAGATCGAGGCTGATGATGGCTGCTATGTAAAAAGCAGTGTCGGCGGGGATTGAAACCGGCCGTGGAAGAAGGGGTTGCTCTTGCTGCTGCAGGGGTCGTACGATCCGCGCGTTTCTCCTCGGAGTACTTAGACATTGTTCGTCCGACCGGAAGTAAAACCGCACGTCACACACACAGTGTTCGCCGAGTAATAAAAAGAAGACTAGGCGACCAATAGACGAGGAGTAGGAGGGGAGGGTAAATTCATCGCGACAACGGAAGCAGCTCTAGCTCACCGTAGGCCTAACTAAGAATCCAAGAGGAGAGAAAGAAAGGATCGGGAGAGATTGAGATGAAAAAGTATTTATGTACCGTCTAAACTAGCTATTTAAAACGGGGGGAGGGTTGGGGTTGGGGCGGGGCGGGGCGGGGAGAAATTGTAAGTGGGAAGCACTGGGGAATAAGGAAAATGGTGCGATCGAGTTTTTCGTGAATGCGAGAGGGTGAACAGGACGAATGGCGTATTGGGAGATGGGACTCGAAAGTAGGAGAGGGGGTGGGGGAATAGAGAGAGAGAGAGAGACGGGGAGAATGCGAGGACGAGTGTTAGAGACAGTGAGAAAGAGAGCATAGATGATACTTAAGCTAATCGAGAAACTACTCCACAGCGAGGCACAACGATCAACCGAACTGATAACTAAACTACCCTTTAGCGAAAGAGACGCCGGCAGTGCGAGTCAAATGAGAGAGGAATTGTTTGCAGACAGAGAAAAGTAGTGAGAAGAGTGTCGGAGAGGGGGAGTGAGTGAAGGCAGATACAGATTTGGGGGAGGGGGGAGGGGAGGGGGGGTGGGAGAGAGGACACAGGCAGAACGAGATAATCTCTAATCTTCTGTACATGTTTTGATTATTCTAATTATTAATTATCATAACTTATAATACCTATGGATTAATTAAATTAATTGATATCTATGGAACTATATTTAAACGAAAACAAAAAAACGTGGTAGCTAGTCTGTCAATGGGTGTATAAATATTTAATTACGATAACTCTATAGTGATACTAAAAAGGAAGCAGCAAAAAGTGAAATACAGATTAACAGACAACACTCGTGAGTGCGAGGGAGACCGACTGATAAAGAGGGCAGGCGAGAAAGGATGTCGAAGTCCGATGAGGAACGTATGCGTGGACCGCGGTGGATGAAGCTGAGAGAATGAGAAAACGCATGGAGCGCGCGCATGGACACACCCAATACACCAGACACATTAACCGAAAGCAGGAACCCATAGCTGTAATTAAACGCAATTAATGAAGAGACAGGTGCAAACGACAGAGAGATGATTAGAAACTAGAACTTTCGTCAGATTGTTTGTGTTTTTTATGGGAGGGTGGAAGCGTTATCAAGAAACGTTTGACTTTTTTCTCTTGTTCGGAGATGAGACTCGTTCGTCGCGAGGGCTCCTTAACTCGAGGACCAACGATCCAACGTTAGGCTTCGGGGTCCTGGAAGGGTGGGCCAGGATGAGAGGAAACAGATCAATCCCATCATACTCGCACTTTTCTTCTCATTTCACTGTGAAGAAAGAAAAAGAGAAGTTCTCTTTTTCTTTCTTCACAGGTGCAAAGGAAAAAGCTGGAAGTTTCCAGATAAACCCTTTTCATGGGTTTATTAATCCCCCCACTCACGCAGATTAGCAGGGTTCTTCCAGATTGCGGGTCCCACAATATATATATATATATATATATATATATATATATATATATATATATATATATATATACATATACAAATACGTGTCGTTGCATTTTCTCCGGTAAGCTAAAATTCGTCTCGCTAGGAAGAGCACAGGACAAATAGAGAACACAGAGACAGACACACACACACACACACAGAGACATGGTGCATCCGCAATTCATATAATATATACCCGCACACCAATCACCATCCAGGACACAACAAAACACTGTACAAGTAAAACATTTTCTACCGAAGGCTTACAAGGGACGGGAGTAGAGTCGCGTCGGCATATGGTGCACTACTTTTGGTGCACTCGAGTGCCATGTATCTTAAATAATTTATATTCCGTCGCGGCGCAGGACCTTTTTGTATTCGACTTTTCTCCGACTAGGATAAAAAAACCCGCGTGCGCGAGAGACGGAAAGACTGTCGGTAAAAACACAATTGCTCATGCCGGAACGCTCGATATATAAATTATTTAAAGCTATAGTGGCAACGAGAGGAGAGAAAGAAAGAAAGAAAGAAAGAAAGAAAGAAAGGGAGAATAATTCTGAGCGTATTACGATCGTTGCACGTCCGAAACTACATCACATATCCCGAGGGGAAAGAAAGAAAAAAAAAAAAAACCCCCCCCCTGACTGAAGAGCCGACATTCCATTGAATAAGTCAGCGAAGTAACTAGTCATACTTGTACAGAGATCTCGAAGGTATCTGGGCTGGCCATTGGGGGAGCACAGCATCCAAGAACCTAGGACTACAAAAGTTTCATACCCTTCCGATCGTGGATATATTGAGAGAGAGGAAAATCGGCCGAGTTTCCAAGCTACTGAAATCTCGACGAGTATTAAGCAAGCTGAGTTCTCAGACCTCACTCGATCCTCATTATAGCTAGCTCGTCGAGCTTTCGGAGTGCCGGCACTCTGGCAGAGGGTAGAATTCGGACGACGGCGCGATCGTATACGCGCGCATCCCCGAGCACATCGATCATCGCACAAGAGCGCACACCAAATAGGATAAAGTGTAATAGAGGGCTAACGCGAGGAGTATACTAATTAGTAGAGGTTGTTAGGGCCAGGGGGAAATGAGAGGTCGAAGGGCGAAGGAGGGAGAGAGAGAGAGAGAGAGACGATGATAGTACGAGATTCAAAGAGGGTGCTTGCTAGATCTCGATAAATTCGTCGAACACAACTTCACATTCCATCCGCTTTTTGCGAGGGTCTCTTCGAGCGTGGAGCGAAAAGACTTCCTCATATCGTACTCGTCTATATCCTAACTAATATCAACCCTCTGATTCATCATATTCATCATACTTTCAAATCACAAACAATTCAATCCTCTATTTAATTCACATACTCTCCTTTACCACATTCATCATTCTACGCTCTACTTTAAATACTTCTCTACTTCTTTCTTTATCATCGAGTAGACGAGAACTGATACAATTCCGCACATTCCATTGCGCCCGGGGGACCTTCGCCGTACAAAACGCGAAGAATCGCAGTCGCTCTAGGAAAAAAAAGACCCATGAAATATCTTTAAGCTAAATTGGAGCATCACCGACTTGTCGATCGCGTACATATACACACAAATACCACCCACCAACCTACATCCACATAATAACCAGCGCGTATACAAGACAGATCTCGAGATTGCCGTCGCGAGAAGACAATTTATCCTTTTCTATTGAGGGCCATTGTTCGAAAGGGCCAAAGTTCGTAAGAACTTGGGGGTTTGGGGTTGGGGGGGCTAATCGGGGGGTGGGATAAGTGACTGGGGGTGTGGGCGGGGAAGGGGAGGGGGGGCATCTAGGGGATAGAATCGTATGAAAGTCTGATCGGTAAACGACAGTATTAAGGGATAAGGGGAATTTAGAGCCGAAGCTTGGGGAAAGATGTGAGAAAGAACGGAAAGAAATTGAGAGAGAATGAAGAGAATGACTTGAATGTGAGAGAGAGAGCGAGAGAGAGAGAAAGTTGTCAAGAATACACGGGAATACGAAGGAGGAAATCAGAAATCCCCGAACGACGCGCGATGAATTATAATGGTACATACTCAGATTTATACACTCGCAATTATCGTGATAATTCCGTAATTACTATTATACCAGCGATTTTACCATTACGATATTATAACGTATGTAATAAGTGTTCGTGGTGAAAAAGCGTGAAAGAGAATGAGAGAGAGAGAGAGAGAGAGAGAGAGAGAGCGAGAGAAAGGAAGAAATGGTGGAGCGCCAGAGTTATTATCGACCGGGGAATTTAAAGAGGGATGGAAAATAAAAAGAGAGGCAGAACGCAGTGCAATACTTTTACCGTTTTCGATATTTCTCTATGCGTCGGTATAAGCGTCATGTAGCGTAAAATGGCTCGTACCGCGCGGAATACTTTATATAAGAGAACGATTTAGCAGAAGGCAAGGGAGAGAGATGATGATGATGATGATGATGATGATGCCGACGACGACGAGATGAAAGGCAGCAGCAGGAGAGAGCATTCCGAGAGTGCGAGAATTGTGGGAGAAGGATTTGAGGGTGGTAGAGAAGCAGGAGAAGTTTTATCGTGTGTAACAGACAGACTGAGAAAGAAAATAGGCAGGTCCATCGTCCAGACACGCGTCCCTCTCGCACGAGTCTCTCCTTTGATCATTCGAGACACTTCCCTGAGGAAAAGAAGTAGGAGGAGGAGGAGGAGGAGGAGGAGGAGAGAAAAATATCACAAATGTTCCAGAAGAATCTTGGAACTTATAAGGGTGGATTTTTAGCAGCTTCACGAGAGACTCATCCGAGAGGTAGCGTGCCTTTATAATGTTTACAGCTTTAATGAAGAACTAACCGTAGACGTTAAGTGAACGGAGGGCACTAATTAATTGAAGCTAACAAAGGTGTTTAACAAACGTAAAAAAAGAGTAAAAAAGCCGCAGGGAGAAAGAAAAAAATGAGAGTATGACGAAAGGGAAAAAGATTTCACGCCTAATTTTCTGTCTCGATGACGTTTGTCTCTTTGATTATCGTGTCTTTATGAACACACATACACACACAAGGCAACCACAGGCATAAGGAGAGACACACCATAGCAGACACGAACATATATACACCTATGCACGCTCGCGCGGGCACTGACACAGGCATACACACACACACACACACACACACACACCAGACCTCGACTAATTTTTGTAACTTAAGGAAATATAAGTTGCTCTTAAATCTGAACGCAATTGCTCGCTTCTTTCACCCGACAATCGCAATCTTCTTCTTTAATTCGCGTTGCCTCCTCATTCGTTTCTCTTCATTTCCTTCCGTTCGTTAGTGCCACCTGGCACTTTGGTCACTTTCCGTTTCATCGTTCCACAAGATCGAAGAAATATCAAGAATGCAACCAAAAATGTGATACGCGATTTATATCGGTAGAATCGACTTGTAAGGACATTATTGGAGCCAATATTATCGGTCGGCGCACCGGGTATTTGTCTTGCCGGGAGAAATCATCATTTTTTCCCCGTGTTTACCTTGCTTTTTCTCGTGAAGGATATAACTCTTCAGTTTCAATCAGTCAGTTCAATGATTCCATTCGATATACCATTTTACTAAACTCATCGAGAGAGAGAGAGAGAGAGAGAGAAAGAAAGAGAAAGAAAGAGAAAGTGAGAGAAAGATATATCAAAGTCGACTCTCAACCATTTTCTCTTTGTGCACGGACGCCGCCCGGTGTAAATAAATTAAATTAGAGACTTCGAGGGAGGACGAATTCAATTTTGGTGCGTTTTAGCGCCAGCGACCCGACTAGCGAGAGGAGCGAGGGAGAGAAATAAACGAATTATTATTATCGGAACGCGATTCTCAAGCGCAGTGTTTTCATCATACGTCGGTGCCAACCCTCGGCAATTTCGAGCAGGGGGGGGAGAGGGGGGGGAGAAATGGGGACCGCGGCACCACTGTGTTCGGCTGTACTCTAATTAGCGTCGAAGTAATAAGCATTAATGAAATTGAAGTCCGACGGACGACCGCTTCACAACCGAAGCACTCCGCCGAGTATAAATGACTCTTTTCATCGATGGCATCAACGAGGGTTCCGTGAATTTCGGATGAAAGAAGCGCTAGGGTGCGTAGGGATCAGCCGGGAAAAGGGTACGTCGAATTGATGAAAGATATTATATTTTCGAGTAGCATCAACTACACTGAAATATAATATTTCTCATTGATCTGCCTTAGTCTTCGTAACATATTCCAATCAATCTTTCCTCGATGCCATCGGCGACGGTTTGCTTCGGCGACATTCCTAAGGTTGTCCGTCGCTCAAAGAAGTTCGAGCCCTAAAACCAAATGCGAATAGTAAAATTGTTACGAGAAGTGGGATGAGTGATTGCGGCCAAAGTGCAGCAGCGAATTCCGATCGACCATCGATCCAAGATCATACTCGTATATACATTGGTCCATCTGTTACGCTGTTTTCTCGGAAAGAGGTGGGAAACGGATAAAAGTAAAATCGAAGCGAGAGCGGCACTCGCCGCGCGTGTAGGCAAAGTAAGGAAGAAACGAGCGCTGGGAAGAAGAGGAGGAAGAAGAAGCAAAATAAAAACGCGGATTATAATAGAGTAATGTATTTTATGACGGGTTTATATGTGGTATTAATAATAGCGATATTTACTGTAACTGATAATAAGAACACTATTCAAAACGGGGACACGGGGACTCGGGGGAGGGTTGGGGATGATAAAGAGAGCGAGGGTGAGAGAGAGAGAGAGAGAAAGTGAGAAGATGGAAGAGAGTCAAGGAGAGAGAAGCGTGTGACACAGCGATTTATCCAAGAACTCAATGATAATGAGGATTACAGTTTACAATAGGCATTAAGTGATATGCGACCGTTCATGTGAGACGATAGGACATCATCTATAAGCGCAATATTTCTTTCGAATCATCATCGACTCACGCTGTATGGTACACTTTAGAACCGGCAGATGATTGTCACTTAATTTGTCAGCTGTAAAGACGCGCATCTTCAGATTTATCCAAATGATATCAGAATTACGACAGGATCCGATGGAACACTTGTACACGAATCATATCGTGGTAACTGTTGTTCCATCGTTAGGGAAAATTCTCAATGCTTCCAAAGACAGTACGTCGCACACTTTGGACACACGTGGCGAACGTATCGCACAAAGGACTGCACAAATCATACGTGATAATAATAAAAACGACATATTATATGTATAGGCATAGCGATAACAAGAATGCCAATTTCCATGATGGAAAGAATGGTTGGGAGGGAAGGAGCGGAAGGTCATTGGGACGATGGCGAGCATCCAAAATCATTAGTCAATCAATTCACGGTGCACAAACATCCTGAATTTATCAGGACAGTTTGATAGCATACAACCGTATTGGAATTACATAGTATTACATTTACGATTAGTGGTGCCGTCTGACCACCCGTCGACATATACTACTTCCGCTTCGTCCGATTTTAAAGGAGCTCACTGAGAACACCAAAACTTGGGAGATTTTCTTTCGAACTGGCAAGCAATACCAACTGTCTTGCCATAATCGTTCCATTTGGCACGCCAACATAGTCCACGGCGTCGCGATCGCGGATTTATTAGTTCAGAGATATCCATTAAGTGAAATGGATGGAATACGTTCCAAAAGGAGTTTCAGGGGGGGGGGGGGGAATGGGGGGGAGGAAATATATACACATTGCCAGAGTGCGACGGGATTCTTTTTCCGTGAGATTATGAAACTGGGGAGGAGCAATATACCTGCTTAGAGAATTGGTTTTTGTGAAAGACACGCGAGCGATATCTGAACAATCTAGTCATACTAGTTAAGATTTCGCACGATGACTTTTCTAAATAGGAGCCGTCGCGGCGAACGACGACGTACATGATACTTATCGAGCCGATCTCACTTTGTTGAAGTCCACGAACGATCCTTATTGGAGAATCCAGTGGCATACACACACACACACACATTCACACTCACACTCACACAGAGACACTGAATTACACTGACAGAGGCACGCGCACACACAGGACTCGGAGTGTTTGAGCTTCTCGAAGAGTGGTTGGGGTAGATGTCAATCTTCGGGAGGAGAGTTCCCGAGGGATGAAAGGCCCCGTCTGCTACATGCATCTACGTGTTACGCGTTCGAAGTCCTTGAAAGTGGACGGTCGCCAGAAGCGAAAGGCTTTTAAAAGAAAAAACCCTCGGCACGATTTTGATTTTACCATTTAATCTAGGTGCGAGTAAATAAAGTAAATCTAAACGTACATTTATATATATGGAATATATGCGTACATATATATACATATATCTCTCTCTGTATTTAATTATCGTCATCATTATAATACTGTGTACACACTGACAAACCATAAACGGACACAATACACATCTTTTCATACACAAACAGAGGCAGACACACCCACCGACACTATTCTAACAATTAATTATGTACGACGTATTATTTATAACGAGTACAACTAGAAGGATCCATTCGAGTATTAAGTGGAACATTTAGAGTATCTCTCTCTTACACAGACACACGCAGAGACACACACACGTACACGCAGGACACATCGAGTAACTTGCACCATAAGGAGTATCGGTTTTTTGTATGCATTTTTTTTTTTATCTCCAGCGAGACGGACACCGAGTGTGTCAGCGTTCCTCTCTATCATTTCGATTTCGACCGGTTCCCGTGCGCGCAGGCTTTTGATACGACAATAGCGAGGCTACAACATGTCGCCGATGATTATTGTAATTTTCATCGGATGATTAAAGGGAAAAAGCTCGGAAAAGGGGGGGAGGGGGAGGGGGGGGGGACCTGCGACTATTACATGTCGGAGAAACGATAGTTGCGAGGAACGAAGAGAAACGAAAAAAGGGGGATGAAATGAGGGTGGTATCGAAAGTACCAGGAAGGGCTGAGGTACTCAAATAGACGAAGACTCATACATAAATAACAGGGACACTCACATCTCGAATCCTTTGACGGATGGGATACGTGCAATCTTTTTACGAAGACGCACACAGGGCACTCTCTCTGTGCAACACGAAAAACACGAGACTCTTTACACTTGACAGAGAGGATTATTGAAAAATAAAGGGGGGGGGAGGGGAGGGGGAGGGGGACGGGGACGATTGTAATAGATAGGAGAGGAAGCTATTGACGCACAGATAGACGCACAGGAGTTCTCTGCATTTTGGCAGAGATGATAGAAGAAGATTCGTTGTCAGTAGAATTGGGCCAGGATATCCGAGTCAGACGAGGGCAACGTTGAGAGAGAAAGAGAAAGAGAAAGAGAGAGAGTGACAGTAACAACAAGACAAGAACAACAGCAACCACAACAACACGTGCGCGCCATCACCACATTGTTGATATAAATTGCGATCCATGATTATTACTATTTACGATATAATTATTATCTTGCATTGTCTAGTCATACGTTATTATTGTATAACTAACGATATTAATTATTAATTAACCTGTACTACCTAGTCGCATTATGTGTTGCATAAAGGATACACTAAACGAGAAATTCCGAGAGAGAAAGGTGAGGTGAGAGAGGAGAGTGGAGGGTGAGAGAAAGAGAGAAAGAGAGTTATTGTCGGAGAGAGTGAGAGTGAGGCTGAGAGAGATACGAGTGCGTGGGAGAGAGAGAAAGGGCCAAATGTTGAGAAAGAGAGAGAGAGAGAGAGAGAAAGAGTGTGAGTAAATGACAGTGTTGATATTTAGACACTTCGGTAATTAAGGCGTGAAGAAGGACGACGATGATTACTCAGCACCGAGCTGAACGAGATTGCGATTTATCGGAGGCGAGCGTGATCGACTTTTGCGAGCGGCAGGCAACAACGGCATGCACACTAAGTTCCCTTTAAAGATGAGAGCGAGAGAAAAAAAGCGAAAAAACGGAGCGAGATTGTCGAGAGAACGAGAGAATGTGAGAGAATCGTTGAAATTAGGGAAAGAAATGACGGCGCCACTTGCGACCAGGCAGATCTCATTACGAGATTCAAGGTGGGGGGAGGGGGGGGGGATCCCTTGCACTCGCGGCAATGTAACTTAACTGGTTAAACTTACTCTATCTTTGGTGTTGGATAACCCTTGTCGTGCTTTTCGGTGGTGGAACTCGTGTGTACACAGCCCATTTAGTCGTATGTCGTATTACTCGAGCCTAACATTCCCTTTCGGTATATTAGATAGATCGCGCAAGTCGATTAGGAAGATGATAGTGATCCGTGAGACGGTGGTGCGCGGGTGCAAAGGGTCCCCGGGGCGATGAGGCGAGCGCCCTTACCGGGATTGGCACCGAAACTTTTCGCATAAGCTTTACACGGGAAAAATCCAAGGAGCGCGTTGTTCCCAAGGAGCCTCGACGCTCTGCTGCGAAAGGGCTTGAAGGGCGATTAACAATAGAAAACGGGGGAAGATTTCATTAGGTGCTATTCGATAGCCGATCGCCGGTGGGGGCAGGCCTCGTGCCGGAGAGATCCAATCGAGACATTCCAAAGAGACTTTGAGTTACTTAATCGAGGCTGAAACTTAGGAGATCGCGCGTGCTTGCAATAACAGCATCCCCAAGGGATGCCGCGGCGCTTGCACCGGACGGTGGTCGTCGGATGATTGATTCTGCGGTCACGAGTGCGCCGTCGTTAGCTAAAGCGAGTGCGAGAGCTGACGAATAAGATGATGCTGACGAAGATGAGCGATGACGATGCTGATGATGATGATAAAGAAAAAAAGAGTAATAACTGTGAAAAATAAAAAAGACGCACGCGCACATCGCTGGCAATTGGGGGACGTGCCCGTGCGTGCAGGTAGCAGAACAAAAAAAAAAGCGAACAAAAAACAAGTATTAAATATATGCGGGGGCCGTGGAGAGGAGGGAACCTTCCTTTCAATTCTGAGCCTCGGCGGGCTCCATTCTCTCATTTTGCCCGTCGTCGTCTCGTAGCGAGAACAATGCAAAAAAACAAAAAATGCAGAGGAAAATATAAAGTATCTATACATACACAGATATATATATATATATATATATCTATATACAAGGACATGCAGACGCGCGAGGGGGGCATACAGACAGACAAACACTCACACAGGCAGACACACACCAAGAATCTGATTATATGCCTATATGCATAACACTCGTTCGTACCCCTCGTTTTTCCAAGCAAAAAGCGTTCCCGTCTGAAAATCGAACTGAAAAAGCAATTTCCCGCAAAAGTGCATACGCCGTCTGTCCTTCCTGATCATGTCGATTAATCCTTCACCCTTTACCATCCACCATCCCTCCCTCCCTCCCACCCGGGGAGAGCTCGCGGGCCCTATATTGCAATATTTGTACTTTTCCATGTTGAAACCTCGATATACAATAAATTATATTAACAAACTCTCCAGCTTTATTCCACACAGTAGTTCGACCAGCTCCCATAGTATTTTCCCCATGGTGTGTATTTATTAAAACTAGAATTTCATTTCAAAGTTCATTTATTTAACAGATTTATCAATATGTTCGATGTTCCAACAAGCATGGCAGGCATTTGCATATTTGTCGTAAGAGATCGAGCTATACAAAATTCGTATTAACAAGTGCGACTGTACTTGAGTTCATGTTATATTAAAAATGTGAATTACATTCAGGCAAGATCGTCAGAGTTCTATCATTTCTTGTGCGCGCCAGTTTTCTTCGGTGCGAATTCCAAACCTCTTATATAATTCTTCTTAATTTGATATTTTTCTATAATAGATATTAAGAATTAGTCAGTTCTCAAGGTATGCCTGTTGGCACTTGTATTATTGTTCTCATTACCTGTAAGTAATTTGTAAACATGTAAGATTTGGTTGCCTTGGACAAGGACACTTGGTGTTTTCCTTTCGGGATCTTCGGTAATAGTTGCGCTTGCGCCTATACTCTGGCACTCCTTGCTGAACTCCTTCGAATTGATCCCAAAGTTCTCGAGGTTGTTGACAAGTGTCACCTTTGGAGAACGGTCATAAATATCGTAGTCTTTTCATTATACGCACACATTATTTACCTTCTTGCGACCGGTGCGTATAACAACACGCATGTCAATAGATTTGAGTTTCCCAGTGTGCAACAGTGTCGTGCCGGCTAGTTTGACTTCGTGCATGTGTGTCATTCGACCGATAAATTTGTTAATACCGTCCTGCATTGTTATACTCAATTGATGCTCCTTCGTTCGCAAAATGTGTGCGAGAAGTGGATCAAGTTTCAACATTCTATGGAGAAATTCGTATAATTATTTCATCATCTTAATTATGAAGTTATATAAATATGTGTTCAGAGAAAAACAATTCATACTTTCCGTCCTGAAGATTCTCAGACTTAACGTACTCAGTGAAACACTCTCTGATTTCAGCTCTTTTCATTACGTCCCCTTTTCTGCAATCATCGTATTCGAGTTAAATGTTACATGATTCCAAATCAGAAACGAGAGCATAATGATGTATGACGTGACAGTTGCTCTGCACAGAAAACCGTCCGCTCTGCAATAATCATTGCGTTCGAAATAAATTGATGTAGCCGAGGACAGTGACCGCGTTGTACTTACTCGAATCCGAATTTCGAGAGAACCGCCACTACGTCCGCAGTTACCCTGTAACATTCGGAGACAACCGCGCTGTTCGATACCACAGGTTCTGGAACTACGCGTTCCTCATAGATCACCAGTTGTTTCAATAGTGGATGGTCAAACTACGAACAGACTTTTAAGTAAGTACATCTATCATACCAACATTTTGACTCTACTTCAAATGACTCATACCTTTACTGCTAAAATACTTTCCACTCCTTTCATTACTGAAGTATTAATTATTCCTTTGCTCTTCATTTCTGCTAGAAAGACTGATAGTTTCTTGTACTTTGACTTTTTAATATCTACATTCTTGTCTGGTGGACAAGCTGGAAGTAAATGGTTCTTAAAGAAGTTGGATGATAACACAGGCAGATCACCCACTTTTATCGTTGTTTTACAGGCCTTTAAGAAACAGTATTCTAAAAGATTATCCATCTCTTGTACAGGATCTATTATTTCTTCAGGTTCATTTTCTTCATTCTCTGAATCCTCATCCGAATCCTCATCTCCTTCCTCAGGATATTCACCTTCTGTGCTATCCTTAGCTATTCTTAAATTATTAATTCCATCTTCTAACTTCTCTCTGATTTCATCAGTGATATTCTCAACTAGTTCCTTCTGTTCTTCTGACTCACTATCCTCATCTATACATGGTGGGCCTAATTCAGGCCTTTGTGGTGGTTTTCCTAGCTGGCACAATGTATCTCCTATGACATGATATACTTCTACACATTTCCCATGTCCTCCAGCCATGTACATATCTTCGCTTGAAAGTGCTGTTACACCCACAGCAACCGGTGCCTATAATAGTATTATTATAATTCAGATTTCCAATGTACATTTATCATTTAAATGAGAACACAAACCTTATTTTCATCAGTGTTTATAGACACACGTGTTCCTTTCCGTAATTTTCCAAAAGTATACAGATTAACTGGTTCTTTAAGTACCAATCCTGGCAACATTAAATGTGCACCGCCTGCTAATTTAGGCACTACTGGTGATTTAGTTGTAAATGTAATTAATAGATCCGGATGATGCCATAATGCATACACAGTAGGGAAGATTGTTGTAGAGTTAGCAGAGAATTCCAATTCAAAGAACATAGGTATCTTTGCAACACAGTAAACTTTCCCTTGCTGGCCATGATGCGTGATGATTTTCATCACAGTGATTGCTTCCTTTTTCGGCAACAGATGTTGCACTTGCTCGTCGCTCAAACCAGTGAACGCAGCATGGATTTCCTCGCATAATTTCCTCCTATTATGAAATAGAGTATTTTTATATAGCTTTTCTCTTAACTATCGAAACATTATCGAAACGCAATTGGATAACCTAGACGAGTTTTCTGACAGTACCTTTCTGTTCCTTTTAGTTGGTTGTTCGATTTAACTTTGAACGGTTTTATAAACATCGTGCTTCCGGTGAAATACTAGGATTTATCATGAATTCAACAAAGAAACCTCGTCTGGGTGACAGTCATCTGCTTGTAATGCAAGGAACAGCTGATCGACACCGGACTGACAATGGGCTTGCACGAGTACGCAGGTCCACGTTCGCTAATGTCTCCCAATAGAATCCAACGCGATCCCAGCAGACGCGCCAAAGTCATTGTATCTGTTCTTTGAAATGTATAATCTAAAACTTCGTAGTTTAGTTTCTACGTATTTATTAACTAATCTTGACCTTTAGATCTTCATAGGAAATCGTGATTAGTCATAATACTATTGTGTTATTTAAAGAAACAATTTTTAATATCTTTAGGAATTCAGTATAATTAAAAATCTAGCTATCTTGCAGCTGGTAGAAAAAGTGGGAAGGCCGAGGGAAACCGGAGTGGAGCGTAATCAGAGCCGCGAAAGCGAAATCCGTGACTCCAATGGCTTTGAGTCGTTTTGCACTTCCTCGGGAGCGGAGGAGGCGCGCCTGGACCACCCGTTACATACTTAATGAGCGTGACTCACGTCCTTTAGTTATGAGCCGGGCGCGTATCTAGTAGGGGAATAATTCTAGACAATAAAGCCGTTTAATACGAGTGTCTGGAGAAGAGAAGCGCTAAACGAGTATTCAGTATACTCACACATTGCCGGCGGAGAGAGCGAAAGCTCGATGTGGGAGCGCGCACCAAGTACAATTAGATCTGTTACGCAGTGAGGGACACGGACAGTGAAAGTAAGTTCAGTACCGATCAGCATCTTCTCCGGTAAACGCGTCACTATACACCTTCTCCAGGCAGTCTCGATTAAATGTCTTTTAGTGATTAAAATTCGTCTTAGTTGCGAACAACTCGTCCACGTGATGCGCGCACCGAGAACGCTTTGTTCGCAGCAATAAAGGAATGATTGGTCCGCCGCGATTGGAAATCGGTTTTGCGCAGTTGACTCGTAAGTGCAGTCGAGTGATTGAGTGGTATAAAAGATAGTAGGGGATCTTATAAAGCAATGACCCCGGAGACTTTGTTTCAAGTAAACATTTTTATGCGAGGAATTAAAATTCGTATGATTATTATAAATTGCTTTCTTGAAGTGGAAGATTTTCTTGTATAAGAAGACAAAATCAAACCAGTTTGGATGAATGTCTATGCGGATTAGTTATTTTTGCCGCGCTCGAGAATACATGAATCGGGATTCCAGTGAGAAGACTGGAGCTCTCTTCCGCAGCTTGAATCGGGACAAAGAGTCTCCTCTCCGCGATTATTCAGAGCCCGATGACTCAAGTGTGCACATGTAGACAGCATATTTGCACTTGTTCAAGTATCCCCTCGCAACTGGAGCTTGCATTTAAGATCCTCCTCTTGATACTAAAATATCTGAAAAAGTCGAAGCTCGCATCAATCGGGGATAATTAATTCTTTTCTTTCATTACAATACATGATGCAACGAGTTGCGTCAGCTCTCGAATTGCAAGAGATCGTATCGTGCGACAGTGCGTCTACGGATGACAATCATTGAATCCCGATACAGTGGACCAGGGTCTTTTTCCTCGCTCGAATTCTTCTCAGGGCAACCTTGCAACTTAGCATTGCAAGTGCGTGTTCGTCGTATAGAAACAGAGTTGTTTCAGCTGCCGAAAGATAAGAGCCCGCGAATTCCAGTTCTGCTACACTGTTGCGCATTATACACATATATGCGAGACTCTCTATTCGAATGTATTCGGCGCTTGCTGGCAAATGTCTCGGTGACGTTGACGGAATGGCTCAGTGAACGTTGTGTAGGACGATTAAGCAACGTTACGTGTCGAAGGCTACCACGCTCTCGCATGTTCCCTTCGCGTGTATTTACTTACTTACTTGTATAGTATACGCGTACACTGCACATTCTCCCGGGGAAATTCCCCTGCGCTCGCTCGCTCGTGCCTTGGGAAAAGTTTAAGGCGACGCGGACGCGACACGCATTCCCCAGTCGCGTTCTTTTGCCAGCTCAGATATTTGCTGAATTGCAATTAACCAGCAAGGAATTCGACTGCCTAAGAAATCGTCCGTCGAAAAACTTGGACTGACTATCGTCAGATACCTTCTACCATTTCTTAACTTTTGTTATTTTAATTTACATAAAAAAAAAAAACTGACGCGGAAGATATTTATTATAGTTTACAGAGGTTCATTGTGGAGAAAGTTAGTTGAATCCTTCAAGAAAGGGGGCGAACAATACTTGATCATTAAGAAGGGGGGAACCTTGTTCTCTCCATTGAGGGATTTCAGTCGAAGGAGCGGCACACGAATTCTGGTTGCTGGGGTGCCTGGAGAACAGGCCGCTTAAGATAACACAACGTTCCGACCGCTCCGGTGGTCAGGGTTTACGAGCAGTAGACGCGCGAACGTCGTCGTGTACACATCTCTCTTTCCTACTCGGTTGAAAAAGTCTGTGAAAAGTCTCTCATTTAACTTTGTTCTCCTCAAACTCTCCGAATAGACTTCGGGATTTCCGGATGCAGTGATGTGATTACCTCCAAGGCGTGTTTACATTATTCGACTCTCAGAATAACTGTAAGTTTTTGGTATAAATCTGTAAATCAATTATTCTTTTAATTATTTCCCAAGTTTAATTCACTCGTATTTAAATAATAAATTCACAGACTTTTGCATTGGTAAACTATTCGACTGAAATGTCGAGTGCTTGCATTCTTTCTTATTGAAGTCGTAAACACTTTTCGTGACAAGCGAGTGTGTACCTGCGTGGATTGCAGTGTGCAGTAGGTGCTCGGTGCGCGATGATATCACTGCAAATATGTATGTACCTGATATCTGATACGTCGGTGGTGTAGCAGCTCGCCGGTATTTGCGTTCGCCAATGATCATATACTCAGGAATTTACGTCGCTCTCACCTGGCCCGCCTTATCAAGCTCTCCGGGCACTCTCACTCGCTTCTCTTCGGTTTTTCGTGAATTCCCAATTACCTCTATTGCGTCCAACCAATACTCGAACCGGGAAAGGATAGTTGCCTGGCGTGAAACAGGAAAAGTGAAAGGATTCCATGTACTTTCCGTGCCGATGCCTGATATTCCACCTTTCAAGGTGCATGGATTAGAACACTAATATAGTTTTCCACCCTTTTTTTTAAGTCTATTTAAATTTTATATTCGATGTTGAATCATATGGAAGTTTTTCTTTATTAATTAGTCTTGAAAGTGTAAATAAGATGGAATGCAAGTGATAACGTTGTAGATATGCAAAGAGCTCCTTGTATAGTGAGAAAGACGTAAAAGTGCATCGACCCTCGTGCAAGACTCTATGACACGGCACGTTCTGATTATCATATTCCTCTTCCTCGACGTGCGCACCCTGTCCATCGTCAGACAACTTCTTCGAGCGAGCATCCCACGCCACGCATTCGAAGTACCAAGCCATAACGCGATCTTATTTTAATGAGAACTCTTCTTTAGTAAGAAATCGGCCTCGACAGTGCGCTGTGAAAGCGAATCGGGTTCACGGTCCTTCTCGGTAAGATAAGGCGAGCCTCGAACCAAAGGAAAGAAGGTGACGGGTCATTCCTGGAAGTGCATGAAAGAATATGACTTTATCCTGTTGCTTCTTGTTCGATCTTTCAATTATCTTTTCCATATACCTGGGATTATTAAGGACTTTGGGTTTTCCTGAAATTACCTGAGTTAATTTGACCATTACTTCCTTGTACTTCCTAATAGTTTTGCCCTGCGCGGTCTGTTGGGTCTGTTAATGGGGGAAAGTAAGGTGGAAAGTGGGATTTTCCCGACTGACCAGCTACTATCCCATTAAGGATCATCGGCAGGAAGAATGACTGGCACGCATTCCAGTGAATTAAGCTGGGAAAGGTCCGCTGGAGATCTCGACTCCCACGAAGCTCCCCACACGTGTTACTTTTATATACAGTATTTCCAGCTGCAAGTCCTTAACAATGTTCTCCGGTTGTAGGAATTTTCCCAACACATTTCATGTTTGAAACGTAGATTTATCGATGGGTCGGTAATGCCAGAATAAATTTGAATGAATGACAATTCGTTCAATTTCTTCAATGAGAAACAATTAGCTAGAACGACGCAAGAATGACGTAAGAGGAGTTAGTAGCATTGTATTCTGGAGGAAGTCGATCCAATAGTGTCCACGCGATCACTTTGTCACCAGTGACAATTTTAGTAGCCTCGTTTACGTATTTATACAATGACTCACTGGTTGTTGGATAAATTTATCGTTTGGTCCTTGAGAAATAAAACTATTTTATTTAGTACTGGTGTTATCACTCAGTGGTAATGGACTTCGAGAATTGTATCGGGTACGGCTTGGTGTATCTGGATGAAAGGCTTATCTTGGATACTCAGTATTTCAAGATTCGTGGAATCGAGATTAGTCACGAACGCGTTTTGACAGTGCGGCTATTTCGAACGTCGCTCGCCTGCAAGGGGCACACGCCGATAGAACTATTTTTAGGGTCCGCCAATGTTATTAACCCTTTGCCATTATATACTTTTACCGGAAATTTATCTTGGAAAAATCGAAAATTTTGAAATCATCCTTCCCGACCGTTTCAGGGTCTGGTATTTCGTGGAGAGATTCAGTATTTAGCTAGGAAACAGTGGTATAAATTCCAGAACCCCAGGTCAAAGTTCATTTTTTGGCCCAAAAATTCGTCAAGGGGTATACCCAGAAAAATTTGCGAAAAAATGAATTTTGAGCTAGGGCTCTGGAATTTATATCACTTCTTCCTTGATGCAAGAAAACATTCCCCACCAAATTTCAGCCCCGGAAAATGTCGGGAAGTATAAAAAACATGGGAAAAACCATCGGAATTAGATGAAAATGAATTATTCAGGATCGGTTTTCCATGTGTTTTCGGTAGAATTCCGGCATTTCTGCCAGTGGTTTCATGTTTTCTATCCGTTTTGATACTCAAACAATCAATCTATGAAGTTTCGTCAAAATCCGAGAACCTTCGAAAAATCGAAAATTTGTGAAGGGGTACATATGGAAAAATTTGCGAAAAAATGAATTTCGAGCTAGGGCTCTGGAATTTATACCACTTCTTCCTTGATGCAAGAAAACATTCCCCACCAAATTTCAGCCCCGGAAATTGTCAGGAAGATTGAAAAACGTGGATAAAACCGTCGAAATTAGAACCAAAATACTAAATCAGGAGTCCTTTTTGGGGTGTTTTCGATACAATTCCTGTGTCCGCAGAGTGAAGATGAACAAGACGGAGGTAAGCATCGTGTTGAGTACGGAACCACCAAGATCATCCTCGAATCCGATCCACTCTCACATTCCGGTGCCGAGGATACCAAGTGCGATTAAGAGTCAGGAGAGATGTCCTCCAGTTCGTCGAGGATCCTTCGAGAAGCTCGCACGTGGTGTTTCAGTGGCCGCGCAAAGGGCTTCCTTCGAGAAGGCTGAGATGGGTGTTCAATTGCGTACAAGGAGCAACAATCTCTCAAGTTCAACCATCGAGATGAGAAATTCTCAGGAGAAATTGGCGAATCATTCACCGAGTCTCCGGAACATCGAGAGTAGTGTCGCTAAGTTGAACAGGAGTAACAGCTTCCTTGAGAGCAAGTGGAGGAGCAAACTCGAGGAGTGCGAGAAGAAGCGGAAGCTCCTCATACAGAGAAGCGAGTCGGGTAATTCGCAATTAGTAATAAGCACTGCCAGGCCCTAACGAGCTTCCATTTCCTACCTTTCAGTAATTAGGAGAGTCTTGGAAACCATTTCAATTTCTCATCGTTAAACGCCTTTCCTTCGACTTCCATCTCAGCATTAATTTGATTAAACAGCTGCGACTGCGATGCATCTATATTTAGAGCGCTCTTTCAAGGCAATCCGTGATTGCCTCTGTGCCTTCTCTGATTTCTTTCGTCGAGTCTCACAACTTTTTATTCAATGAAAAAGCTTGTGTAGACGTTGGCTTTTGGAGGTCGTAAAAATAGTTCAATGCGATTGGAAAACGTGGACACATTTACAATCGGACAGTGCACGAGAGGGAAGTGGTCGAAGCGTGATTATAGTTCACGGTCGACTATAATGCAACTGCTGACGATTATTCCCTCGTGATTCACTCCTCTGCATGCAAAATGAATACAGAGAACACAGTGACGCGTTCGCCAGCGCATTTCTACGCGATCGAATTATAAATTATGTTGAACGCAATGTCATTGGTTTCTCGTTCGCGGAATGGATTATTAATTGTTGATTATTTTCGACTGTAGTCAGCAAGGAACATACTGATCTTGAGAAGAAATATCAGCAGCTGCAAAAGCAAAATAGCAGCTTGCAGTCCCAAGTTCAAGAGAAGGAGCAAAAGTTACAGAAATTGAGAACAGGTATTTTTAATAGGAAATATAGACTTTCCGAAGATCTATTGTAATATATTGATGACGGATATGTTTTTCCAGTATCCGAAGCGGTGTGCAAGGAATACGAACAATTAAAGCATCAATATGACGTCGAAACCGGCGCTATGCACAAGGCGATGCAACAGGCATCTCAGGTAAACCATTGTAATCTAATACTTTCCTGTTGCACCTAATTCAATCCGTATGATTATCATTTTCTAATGACAAACTCTTGTCTCAGTGGTATCGGCAAAATCGTGAACTCAAGCGAAGATCACAGATCATTACACAGAAATTTTTACAAACAAATCCCGAAGGAAACGTGGAGCTCGAAGTATCGGACGAGGTAGACTCGAACTTCGAAGATCTAGATCAATTGAGAGAGACTGTGAAGGAGCTCAGCAAAGAAATTGCAAGGCTCCAAACCGAATTACATTCCGCACGATTGCAAGAATTCGAAGCACAAGAACAGGCGACACAATTGACGACACAATTGGAGGATGAAAGGACTCTCAGGCAAAAAGGTAAATAGTTGTATATCAGTTTCATTAATAATTCTTGCAATTGGAAAATATCGCCGATTTTAATTCATATTCACAGCCGAGGAAAAAATAAACGAGATGACCGTGCGCCAGGAGAACATGGAACGGGTGACGAAAATGGTAGCACAAGAAGTGCAAGCTTTGAAAGCACAATGTGATCGTGAAAGGGAGAATGCTCAGATTATGAAAATAGAAGCAGAGAGGGTAAAGTATCAAAGTACATTAAGAAACATATCGTAATTAAAAGAATCATTAGAACTCATTCATTTCTAATTGTTCTCCATCAGGTACAAAAAGAGCGTAATGTCCTAGCACATCAAAGTGCTCTGCTTATGGCTGAAGTTGGCGATGACCCAAATGGTCGACTATTAACGGTTCTCCAAGAAGTGGAATCTCTGAAGAGGCTGCTGGAAGAGGAGCAGCAGTGTCACGCTTCTCACATACATATGCTCCAAGAGAAACTCGAGGAGAAGGAGTCGAATGTCGAGTTCGAGATACTCCAGGAGAAATTGAAGTTGTCGGAGTCCGAGTTAGGTGTCGTGCAGCAACGTGCTGAGAGAGCAGAGGGCTCGGTCCAAGATCTCGAGACTGTAGTAGTAAATCTCAAAGGAAAGATCTCGGAATTAGAAGAGAAATTATCCAGACCACCTCCACCACCCCTTCCACCTCCACCTCCTCCACCACCGATGTTTAACAATGCTCAAGCATCAACGATAAAGTTGATGACAAGGGAGAAAGCGAATCAAGAGGGGAATGCACTTGCCGACATGGAGAACATGCTTGGCATTTCGAAGAAGACGCTTGCGGTAGTCCAACAACCAGGTACACAGAATTTCTCGAGACATACATAACATAGCTTGCATTCAAGCGGTAGTAAAACTTTCGCTTTGCCTTTTATAGTTATAAACGACATCATCAACCAAATAAAGGGCGGACGTTTCACATTGAAACAGACGGATGTAAGTGTATTAGGTGAACAAATAGTTTTTCCGGTTTAGTGAGATGTAAGCTAATCATTTCTTTGCAGAAGCAGCGCGAGGAGGATAGAAAAAGAAGACAGGAGGCGGAGAGTGCTCCACCAGCGGTCTCGGAAATGTTGAATATTCTTGGTACTATGAGAAGAAGAGCCAAGCCTATTAGACAGTCTATCAAAGTAGCTGATAATGCAACATAATGGTAGTTCTGTCTAGTAACTCGCATTTACTTCTGCAGTTCTTTCTGTATTATTACAGTTATTCTCTGACACGATAGACGATAGGTATACTATCCGTTTGGACGAGCATATTTCCCACTCTACTCCACGTGGTTGTTATTGATACGCGCGTATTATTTATTTAGACTTTATACTTCGTGATACTTGAAGTGGTCGATCGTCTGTATAGAAAGAATAGACTAGAGAACGAGAGGGAGTGTGTGATCGAAGCAAGATAGGACAGTTTGCAGAAAGCGTCGTGAAAAAGATGTATTATAAAGAGCTGGGTACATGTGTTATAAAAAAGTTATATATCCTTGTACAAAGCTGTCGGCAGGAGTCGTCCTTGACAAGCGCGGCCGCTTTCCATCCTGGAAAGCGACCAGGAGGTTCGTAGGAATATATCTGGTCGATTGTAATCTCGACGAGTGATTAAGAAATATGATTTTTTATTTTGTCAATAATAGGCTGTAACTTTGAGGCCTCGAATAAGAGGACTCGTCTGAATGGTGTCAATTCCTCATCTGATTCGCTCCATGCCCCAGAAATTCCGCTATCCGATTCTTTCTCCACTGAGAATTCAAAGCTGTGCGCAGCCTCTTCCGCTATAATTTCTTCTTCAGGGTTACTCCAGAGAATAGCATATTCTTCCTCGGATCCTTTCTTTTTCCTCATTTTTCTTGTTAATTTCTTATCTTCTGTCTTATATAACTTGCATATTAAGATGAAGTATGAAAAGTTGAATGGCATACTCCTATTGCTTGCCCTTCTGATCTCAGAGACTAGATTCTCCAAGAGGGGTACTGAAATTAGTGGTGGTATATTGACAAATCTCTCGTTGATCAACAAACCCAAAGGTTCAGAGTCATTCTCCAATACATTCTTGATCATTGCATTGGTAGCATCCGATGCATGTTCACTGGCAAGTTGTCTCAACAGTTCCCTGAGCTGTTGTATGCATTGCATATTCTAAAAAAGAATATTATTAATAGATTTAACTAATATTCCCTTAGCTTATTAATTTTTATTAATATACCAACCTGCGAATGAGACAAATTAACCACAGTTGTAATACCAAAGACATCATTAATGTCATTGTCTTCGTCATCGGACTCTTCAAAATCCTCGGATTGTTTTACAACAGAGCCCACATAATTTTGGGAAATAATCAGGTCTGTCAGACCACCCAAATCTAAGTGTGCTTTTAAGAACAATTGTTGCAAGAGGGTTTTGATACCATGGTAATCCGGATCTAAGGGATTCCGCCCTTCAAAGTCTACCTGTATCTCCATACCCTAATCATGGTGACATCTGACATTAGAGTTCAATGTCCCAGCATAAAACACATGGGTGAAACATGCACTAATTCGATGCATTCTGATTTCCATGCTTAAGCAAGTGTATTTCGAAGTTGTGTTAGATGAGAATGTATGAATTGCAAGTAGTTGCGACATAACAAATGATCGGGTGAAGTGTCAGTTGCCGTTTGCTAACTGACAGTTGAATAAATGATAGTACATGCGCTAATACGAATTGCGATTGTTAGGCAGTATTATCAGGTGTTGAAAGATAAAGCCAATAAATGAATTTGAAATAAATCATGTGTGAAACATGAAAGAAACGTGTTGGCGACCGCGTGCTCCCAATGAGGGTTAAGCAAGCTCAATGTAGGCGTAAATGAATCTGTAATTTAAATACCACTTACTCTTTCTTGCTGTAAGTTATCCTCTTCAACCTCGCTTCCGGACGAGCTTTGTTCGTCATCGTCGTTGTCCCTTTCGTCGGTTTTTCGATCGACCTCACGCTTTTTCACCGGAGCAGCCATTATCACGACACTCACCAGCAGTGCCAGTAACTCGACTGATGACTGCACCGCACGCAACACGTGTTATCGTGATCGCGATGATTAAATTTAAAAAACCATGAAATTCTCTTCAGTATATACAAAATATTTAATAAGAATATGTATTTGTGTTCCCCAATCTTTTATTTTATTACTTTTTCTACAATTGTCATTACATTTTCAAGTATCAAGGAAGGTCGGTAATAGCGGTCGGCAACAGTCATCCGTAAGGTGGTGCTAGTGATGCCATTAACGACGCCATCAGTCATTCACCATGGCGCGCGCGTCCGGAGTAGTGTTTCTTTGCAAGTGCTTGTAATTATGTGAACTTTGTGGTACAAGTGCGTTGAGTTTGACGAAACTAAGTATCCCTGCATGATGAACGACTTCTGCCCTTCCTGTTTGGCGTATCACAAACATAGCAGGCTTCTCGAGAAATGGCAGAGGAGCTTCCAAAGTATGGCAGTGAAAGGTAGGCCCGACTTTTGAACTCAGCGCTGATGAAAATTCTTGCGATCGTCATGCGCCTTACATATCGCGCGTAACTACGTTTTATTATTGCCTTTTTTCATTTATACCATGCCTTTCCAATACGTATATTCTTCTTAATTAACTAGCACTAGAATTCCTTTAATTATCCTACTCGCATATATCAAGTTCTTCTTGAGAAATCTCCCAGAAATCACAATGGCGCGTAGGCATTTCAAAAAGCAGTTCAGCCTGTCCGATTGGAATTGGATGCTCAGTGAGGCGAAGATGGTCTGTTGTCGGCACTGCGGCCCCCGAAATTCGATTAAATTTCTCGCGCATGATCCAAGGGAAATTGTGTGTCCCCGAATATCCCGGAGTCTGTCAGGTGGCGTAGCACGGCGTGCACCGGTGTGTCCGGGGGCTGACTTCCTCTCTCAGTGCAATCGGCCTTTCTAGGTTATTAAAAAAAGCAGAGAAAGACACGCAACCGAGAGTTTCCACGAACCGCCCCTCGAGAGTAGAGCACACCCTTAAGCACGCAAAGACAACGGCGGCTCTTTTTCCCGTGCACACCCCCGTGAGATTTCGTGAGTGCTTTGAGCTGTGGCGGGCGGTGAGATGGCTGTCTCTCTTTCTCACTCTTCTTTATTTCCTCATATGGCTCTCTCTCTCTCTCTCTCTGTCTCTATTTCTCTCTCTCTTATACACATATATACATATTCTATCCCAGTTCTTCTCTGATCCCTTTTCAATCGCCCATGCCAGTCCCATTTTTCTTCTCGTTCTCTCCGTTTCCCATTTCTCTCTTGTTCTTCATCTCTGTCTATTTCTCCTGCAGCCGCATCTCTTTCGTTCTCGCTCTCTGTGTGCCTGGCCCGCTCTCTGGACCCCGAGCGCTACACAAGTTCCCTGGTGTTTCTCTGAATGTTCCGCTGACATATAGATGTTCGGAGCGTGCTCATTCCAGCTTTCGAGACGTTTCCCTCTCATACGGAACGGCAGCGCGAGTACCAGCCAGTGTCTCTTGCACGTCGTAAACACTCTGGGAATCAGCTCGATACGGTAATCGCGTCGAAGTACTGCTCGAACGTAGCTTTAACGTCTCTTAAATCGATGGAGTGCAGCTCGCTCTGCTAGTTGATAATACCAGTCGACTTGTCCGGGGGAATCCCACACATTTCTCATCGCTACGATTTCTCTTCTGGCTTATCCTACGCCAGAGTATTTGGGAACACACTTTACTCTACCGATTATCCCTGCTACGTGACTCTTGCACCTTTTGCTACGACAGTTTGTTGGAGCAAGGTGTTACAGAACGGTGCATGTCTCGGTGATAATATATTTTTTCAATCTTGATTAATTAATGGTCGTAAAAAAGAAAGGATATCTTGGAAATTGCGAGATCGAGCTGATTCCCATACACACAGGACTGCGACGCTTTTGATTATGGCTGATCGGTGTTTCTTAGCGCTCTTTCGATAGCATAGCTGTCTCACCTGCCTTGATCTGTTTTTTGTTCACCCGTCCTATTGCGATCCTTTGCTTTCCTGGCGAGACATGTACATCCTCTCTACCAGGCAAGCTTTCCTCCAACTTTTTCTTTATATGTTTGTGCCTTGCGAAGGAATTTCGAAAGGATCTTTCTTCATCATCCTTCTACCAGAATTCTATCATTTCTTTGTCTCTCTCTACCGATGTTACGATGTTGTCTTTAGCGTTTGCCAAGCTCTGGCAGATCTGTGTCTAAATGGCGAGCTGTTTAGCGCATCCTCACTATTCGTGTTTTTAATCGTTAGATTACCATAGAACTTGGTCGGATCGAGCATTGCTAATGATCGAGTGCAATGTTACTACTACTCGCTCATTTAATTAGTTCAACTTAGTGTCTTCTAGTGCCCGCAAGCCGATAGCCGCATGATGAAAACGATGTATTATACATACAGGACTATTTTGGGGGGGGGGGGGGGGAGAAGAAGGGTGATTTAATTGGACGTTTCTGCAAGCACGTGCGAATGTATTCGCAAGATGCTGCTGCAGTGAGAACGTCGCTCGGCATTTGAAAAACCAATTACTGCCGCCATTATCACCATTAGTCGCGATGTAATAGCAGTTCGTAGCAGTTAACCCGTTAACGACTTTACCTCTTCGGTGTACGAACGTGCCGCTCGAAACTGCTCTGCCTACATTATCTGATATACATGTTCTCTTGGTGGCAGTACTCGAGCGTACGCCGATGGTCCACAAACAATTTCGTGAGAACGAATCTTGACTGGTTAAATTGTAGTTATATAACTGAAAGGGTTATTGGGAACAGTACTTTAATTAATCTTTAAAACTAAGATAGTTAAAGCTAGTGAAAGCTGTAATGAGATATATAACAGAATAAGAATCAATTACGCCGAGTTTCTTGCTGATGCGCGAAAGATGAGTAGTTAATGGAAGGGCTTACAATTTGCATGGGGGGGGGGTGTGTATATCTTTACTGAGGGGTTGGAGGAATGAAATTAAGCCATATGGTCATTGGAGAGAGCTAGCAGGGCGGCCCGCACACTCTTGCTTAGTGCGTTCGTCCGTCCTCTCCGTGCTCTCCTTCACACAGTGTGCGGGAAGAGCAACTGGTTGATTTATCGGTGCTTCCGTCTCGAGCGCAAAACTAGCAAGAACGCCGAATTGGATTACGGAGCGTGCACAAATTGCTTTATTCAAATGCAATTTAAGGGTTGCCTGCGTCTTCTCTCTCAGTTTGGCTTTCCGCTCATTTTCTCCTTCTCACTCTCTCTCGGTTTCTCTTCTGCGGGCTGGCTTCGATGCTCCCTGCAAAGAGGAACAGTAAAGGGGCCGCGAGGCAAGCTTCTCTCGCACGTACAAATAATTCGATAGGCCTCCTTTCCCGCCCCTCGAGTATCGAATCATGATGTACCATGCACGCGCGGTCCTACCATTTTTAATGATGCCATTGTAACAACAGCCGCGACCCAATTCCCTTCGGAACTTTGCCACTAAACTCTCAACTTCCCCTCGCGACCTCTTTCACAAACGATCATTTCCGGCCGGATGGAGATCCTGTGAGACCGACAGGAACCGCGTGGGATGAAGGTTCCGTGGGTTTGACCTTTCAATGCTAGTTTCGTGGGTGGAAGTGTGAAATTATGATTTCTCACTGGACAATTCGGACATGGGTCGTGTCGAGCTTTTAGCTTGAAAAGTCTGCCCTCATTAATGTAATTGTGTCTTCCTTGAAGGAATGAAACGTCCCTTATTTTTCCGGCCATTTTTCCGGTACTTTATCACTGAATCGTTGGTCATCGTGGCTGAGTCATTAAGCCCACCAGCTCTTTCGAGTCACTCCTGTTTCCTCGGCTTCCAAGCAACTTTCTTTTCAATCCGACCCTTCGGCTTGTGCAGCAGATTTCGGGCCTTAAGCCACGATTTATTTAAATGCCCGGCTTCCCTCGATCGTACGTAATATTAGAACGTGATTCCGTGCTTCTCGAGTGGCCGGCTTCTCTCTCTCTCTCTCTCTCTCTCTCTCTCTCTCTCTCTCTCTCTCTCTCTCTCTCTCTCTCGAATAATCCTAAACTGTTTGGCCAACTCTGGGAAAGAAACGGGGAGAATATTCCAAGGAGTAGGGGAATTAGAAATTGAAGAGGGGTGGATTATAACCAAGGATACCATTTCATATCAGACTTACATAATGTATGTTTGATTAAGTCGAATTTAGCAAAAAAAGAAGTCAATTGATTTTAATCAAAGCTCCAGTTGAAATGATCTTTAACTTTCATTTCCATGGCCGAGCGATAGCCAATGAGGGGCGACCGCTAGGAAAAGAAGCCGGTGGATGCTTCAGGATTAATTGCATCCGCGAGCCTTCCTTTATCTCGTTTCTAAAGCTTCCAGGCCGGATTGGGAATACATATTGTGTCACTCCTTAGCTTTGCAGCGTCGCCGCCGTTTATTTTAACCTCTGGCCAACTCACTCTCTTCCTCTTTTCTACCCTCTCCAACTATCTCTCTCGCTCGGTCTTTCACGGTGTCGTCCCTCCTTCATTCGAGCCGTGCACTGAAAAGTTTGCTCCTCTAGCCGGAACTGACACTCGCCCCCCCCCCCCCCCCGTCTTCCCTGCTTCCTGAAGGGTCCATTAGGGCGACTTGATTCAGAGTCCTGCCGATATAGAGGCACGATCGTAATTCAAGCGACGTGCCCCCGCGCGATCTTGCATCTGCCTGTGGGCGTTGGAAGCTGTGGGCGAAATCGAGCGGCTTTTATTAGCTATCCTGTGCTACGTGGGTGTGCATCCCCAACGCCCATATTAATTCCAGCTCGCTCGAAATATCAGTTTAAATGTCAACATTGGCATTAGTTAACATTTCACCAATCGACAAAATGTAAATGCCGACACATTCTCTGCTAGAGAGAAATCGTGCAATGATTCATAGTAACTCCTTTGATTTTGAAACTGGTAATCAAAAGGTTTGTGCTTGGCTTTTGATAGTTTTCTAAAAGCCGTTTCATTGGTAGATTGTTCTGTGAGAGTGGGAATCCTGGATTCTTTTGAGGTCAAGCCTTTTACCAAGCTACTCCCGAAGGTTGCGCCCTATTTCGAATGACGCCGCGGCCCACCCGTGGGAGTACGGGCCACCACCTCCCGCGGGAGCAAAGACTGCTGCTCGCTGGACCGCGGATGTAGGAGCGAGATGGAAAAAGTGTCGGCGGCGCGCGCGAGAGAAAAGCCTGGAATCAATAAACGCACCACTACGATTCCATCGCTTCTCCACCACCTTTCCCACCTTTGCTTACGTAAGACGAAGGATTTCGCATCCGCGCTACTATCTTTCTTAACAAGTTTCCATTCAAGTCATTAATTAGCTAATGATTTTTTGTTCTTTCCTATCTTTTCTTCTGTTTCGTTGAGCTGCTCTATCGAGAGTGAAGAATTATAGTATCACATTGGTAAATCGATTGGCCAATGTCCCGAAGGTATATCCGCACCCTTCGACAAGGGCTGCAATGTGTACTCCATTCTCCGTTGGTTAACGAGACTATCACCGGGGGGGGGGCGGCGGCGACTACGATCGCCCCGAGCGCCGATTTGATTACGGCTTAGAGAGTCTTGCGTGCGGTCCATGATACCCTTTATTAGTACGCGTCATTCAAATTGCAGGACACTGTCATTGGGGGACAATTTAATTCCGCTTGTTAGTCCGAATGCCACGATTAATAAATCGTGACCTTACATAGAATGAATTTATTCCACGTGGAATCTTTCCTTCTTTCGCCTTGTGGTTCTTCCTCGTATTGGAACGAGTTCCCTTTAAATCATTCATCTCTTTCCATTCGCCTGGCAGCAGTAATTACGCGTAGATGGGAGTATACTTGGAAATGTTTTCAAAGACAAATCCAGCAAGTTTATTACGAACTACTTTAATATTTACGGAATCCTGCTGACCGGGCGGAAAAAATGTTAAACTCTTCTCTTTTTAGCCTTCTTCATCTTTTTCGTCAAAGTTCTCCTTTAAAGAATTCCCACTCCAAGAAAAGATTTAATTCTTGGTGTACCAAGGACGAAGTTGTTCGGGTTTCCTTATGGTTTTTAAATAACAGAATCGAGAGATGGGGGAAAGAGAGTTTGCGTTGGTTTATGCTAAAATAGGACGGTGAAAAAAAGAAGAATAAGGAGGCGAGGTACACCGGTCGTGGACAATGCCGGCTGCCTTGAATTTTGATTGGGACGTTCATTGTCTTGGCTTGGTCTCTTAATTATCTTTTTAATACTGCTCCACTCGTCTCTACCAAGCACACGTACCTCTTCGCTTACACACTCCTCCTCGGCGCTTCTAGTTTTTCTAATGGCTCGCAATTAAAACTAATGAGTTTTCACTCTCCCACCAAGTGTAAACAGCATCGCTGGAACGATGGTGGGGCTCGATAGTCGAGGGAGAAATCCGGGCGTCAAATGGAAGTCGAGTCGGTCATCGTTCATCGATCATTTTAATCGAAAACATCGAATCTCCCTTACCAAAAGTATTTCCCACTCGTGCGTGTGCTCGATTTTAAAGTAGCGCAAACAATTTCCATCCCACTCTTACTTCTCGAAGGTGAGGCGTAGATATGTTCAGAGAGCCACTTTATCCCTGCGGGAACCGTGCGTGGTCTATTACACGAATGGAGTAGTCACGTGTCAACGAGGAACTTCAAAAGGCATCCCAGTGATATTAAACTTCCAATAAAACACACAGACAGTCTTGCCATTCTTGTTCAGTCTAACACGGATGATGGAAAGTTGGCGGAAGAATTCGAAAATTGCAACTCCATCTTTTGACAATGCATGACTATTCTTACACAGCATTCTTCCGTGTCCTTTTTAAATTGGTATAGTCTCGTTTCATTTCGACGATTCAAGAAAGATTGAAACAGTCAAAGGCATTGTTCTTCCTCATTTAATTGAGAAGTACAAATCGAATCCTTTGTCAAGTAGTTTTCTCTGTGTCGTATGCGTGTCGGTTTGAAACTGTCCCTTTCTCCGAGCACAGCAAATACATAGGTAAAAAAGGCTCGTCCTTTTTCTTGGCATTCCAACGCGTGCTACCATAGGCGAGCACACATATTCCACGTGCCAGCCTGTCTTCCGTACTCCATCGAACATCACCATGATCAAATAACATATCTTTCGGGAGATGTTTCAATATCGATACAATATTTGATTCTTTCCCTTGTCTAGCTTTCTTTTTACACTTTCTCATTTTTATATCTAAAACATATTCAACTAGCTTTTTTCCTATATCTCGTTGAATCAAATCCTCCTCATTTCCAGGTACGGAAACGCATCATTTTTAAATTGGGTAGGCAAGTCCTTTCTCTCTCTCTCTCTTTTGGTCTATTTATTTGTCTATCCGTCTCATTCGTGGGAATTGCGAGTGCGAGTGAAAAGGGCCGAGTTAAATAAGAGAAACGTTGGCTCGGTCGGCCCTGTGCGGAGGAAGTTCAGTGTGTGCGGAAGAAGTGACTCTTCGCGCGGAGCCGGTGTGTCTCCCTTCGCACAAAGCCAGCCAGCGCCACAGTTGTTTCTCCCTTTCCTTTTTCCCTTTAATTGTGTCACACCTACACCTGCTAGCCTGCCTCGCTTCTTTTTTTCATTCAGTCGCCGCCGCTCCCCCCCCCCCCCCCCCCATTATAGTACATACTTCTCTCTCTCGCTCTTTCTCTCCTTATTTCTCTCAAGCATCCCTGCGTGTGTGCGCCACGTGAATGGCGATCTGATTTAACAGGGCATCGACCCCGCTCTTCTGCCCCCGTGGACCCAGTTGGCCAGATCTCCGCAGGCTCTTTTCTCCCTGTTAGTTTATTCCCAAGACTCAACTTTCAAGCTGATCCAACCATCCTTCCAATACTAGCACATTTTTTTTATAGAAATTCCACCAGAACTATCTATCCATCGATGAACCACTGTCCAAGTATAAATATCAGGCGTCAACGAAAAGGGGGTTGGAGGAGGATTTGGA